>MU186195.1:79032-95319 GCA_016904865.1 Pissodes strobi | reverse complement strand
CCAGAATCGCATCTGGCATTTTCAAGTGTGGCTCGATCTGCTTCTGGGCTGGAGCTGTTCGAGCCCAGAAGCAGATCGAGCAACACTTGAAAATGCCAGATGCGATTCTGGGGAAACGACGTGAAGATGAAGAAGTTCAAGACGAACGGATTGACACCCGGAATATTATTTATAAATTTTCCACCATCCGTGAAAACCTACAAACTAACAACTGTTGTAAGTCATTAAAAATAAGTTTAGCTATGAGATACACTTGCGTATGGTGTGAAGACAGCGAACATTTCGTGTAGATATTTTTATACTTCTAGTAATCCATGGCTTCTTACTTATTCTTTTGATATCTATTAGAGGAAATGATTCAACAAAAAATTGTATTAATGTTATATGAAAATCTTTCAAAGGTTCTTCAGAGTAAGATATGGTGTTCCAATCAAACTTGGCGCATACCCCTCAATGCCGCGCTTGCCAGCCTTTGTCAACTTTGCATCTTTCATTCTTCTTCTTCAGCTGTCTATCCACTGCTAATGGATGTTGGCGATTACATGTTCGTAGGCTTCCCTATCTGTTGCCGTGTGTACCAAATCTCCTATGTTTCTGAGACCACTCCATTCTCTTATATTCATTCCTTAGCCATGACATTTGCTTTCTCCCGACGCCTCGTCGACCATCTATCCTGCCCTCGACTATCAGTTGATGAAGTCTATATTTTGGACTTCTCAGTATGTGACCGAAGTAAGCCGTTTTTGTTCTCTTTACGTTTAGGAGAATTTCTCTGTCTCTTCACATTCTTCTCAGGAACTCCTCATTTGTAACTCTGTCAGTCCATCTTTCAGTATTACCACATATTTTATGATGGCCTCTTGATTAGAAAACCCAGCAGTCAGTCCTCGATAAGAAACATTGTTCATTTTAGAACATATACAGGGTGCTACTTAATGATAGGTCTTAATTCCTGAATCAAATTCAGGTAAACATGTTTATAAAAATATGTGCCCAAAAAAATCTGGTTTTCAAGATACAGGGTGTCAAAGTTTAAAAAAAATTGATCCTTGTGCCGATTTTGTTGAAATTTGGCTGTGTTATTTATTGTAATAGGGCGCTAAGTTCGCCAACTAGAAGATAATTATGAGTTGCAGTGGCGTGTCGGGGTGCAATCTCACGCATAATATTGACAAAAAAATGTACGCCACTGGCTGGTTTAAAAATTTTATGTTTTTTTTATGGATTAAGCAGCTAAAAATACAATTTTTGTCTCTTCATATATTTTTGTATCTTACATCATTTTCAAGGAAAAAATAAAAATCACTTCATTGCATGTCGAAAAATTGTTAAAATAAAACAAAAGCTAATTTTGATCGTTTCACAATATTTATTTATTAGTAATTTTTTAAAATCTACAAATGAAAAGTAATAACAATTTAACAGAATATTCATAAAAAATGTTGGAAATGAACATCTCCCGCTTGCATATACGTAAACTGCAGACGCGATAGGATCTCGCCATAGGGCCATCGTAATATAAATGTATAGTTGTTTTTCATGCATTGGGTTAGGTTTTGTTGGTTGCGCCCCCCAAGCGAGCGGGTGGCCAAGCATGAAGTGTTCAAATATTTGAAGAAGAAACGTGACGGGGGTATTATTATATCTAACATTTATATTACAGTCGCCCTATGGCAGAACCATAGGCGCCAGCACTTTAGGTATATGCCTCCAGCTTCTATGCGGGCTGCTGCCTCCTTCTCATCGAGTGATGAACTCTTTCGAAAATTCCATGAGTGTTACGTATAGGTTCACATCCGTCAACCAATTATATTCCTTAGTTGTTCTACTGTCTCGATTGCTGTAACAAGGTAGGCGATCTAGGTGGCCAGAATTGTGGTCCTCCGCGACCTATCCAACGATTTTGGTTAGCTCCATGCAAATACTCAGCCAATATGCTAAAGTGGGCTGGAGCACCATCATGAGCCAATGTTGTTGCCGTACCTGAAGAGGAACATCTTCAAGAAGCAAAGGCAAATCATTTTGCAGAAAATTACTGTAAGAGTGTCCGTTAAGGTGTGCTGGAGAAAATTGTTTCTGAAAATGTGTCTCTGTAATTGCATGAGGATTTTCTTGGGCCCAGTCATGATTATTATGAAAATTATTTATTGCATTTCTGGAAAAATGCGCTTGGTCCGTAAACATAAAGGTGGAATCAAATTAAAGATTTTCTGCATATCTTCAAAGATACCATCTACAAAATTGCGTACGCGGTTCAAAATATCTTGGAAGAAGTGCCTGAACTCTTTGTACGTGGTAAGAATACAACAAAGTCTCTCTTAAAATTTCCCTTGCCATTTTATAGCAAATATTTAATTCCCTACCTATTTTTCCCGTACTAGTTGCTGGATTCTCTTCGACCGCATGTAGGACAGCCTCCTCATTTGCGGGAGTTGGAATTGCAGGAGGTCTTCCCTCAGAGGTATTACGTTTAAAATTGCCTGATTCAGTTAGACGATGATGAATGTTTATGAATATTTTTCTGCCTGGATGGACACGATCAAGATACCTTTCTTGATAGAGTCACCGGGCCTCCGTGGAATTACCATTGGCAAGACCATGAAGGAAATGCATTTGCGTCATCTCCAAATTAGAATTATTTACCAATTTTTTAAATAGCACAATATACTTTTTAACCAGAGGAAAAATAATAACAAACTGTCACGGAAATTCAAAAAGTTCATAACAACAAAACATAATTCCTGGCAACGATCAAAGTTAGCTTGATTTTATTTTAACAATTTTTCGACATGCAATAAAGTGGTTTTTATTTTTTTCCTCGAAAACGAAATAAGATGCAAAAAGATGTGAAGAGACAAAATTTGTAGTTTTAGCAGCTTAATCAGAAAAAAAATATAAAATTTTAAAAAAAAGTCAGACTTTTTAGGACACATGTTTATATGAACTTTTCTACTTGAGTTTGATTCAGGAGTGCGCCCTTGGAATTACGGCCTATCATTAAGTAACACCCTGCATAATCTGTATTATTGTTGATGAGTGTTTAATTATTGTGGGAGACTCAACATCAGAACATCAGGATTTGGATTTTGCAAGGGCAGCGCTTGTGGAGAATCATGTCAATATAATTGATATTTAGATTAGATCACCATTAAACTTGGGTGTTAAACAAGGCAGGAGTGCTTTTAATCTTTCTACAAAGTACAAAGGCATCCTGGCTACACGATGCATCGTTGACGATATACGCAAACAATACATACGATTCTTCTTTTCGTTTTCGGTTCTCTTAAATAAATAAAAGAAAGGAACGCTCCTTGAATAAGTTCACCGGAGTATGTTAGGCTGGTTTCGTCCTCAAATTTCCAAAATTACCGATAATCCGCATCATTGCGTATGAGAGGATTTCGATGAAACAACACTGATGACAACCACGGTTCAGTCTTACATCACTCCAACCAGTAGGAGTTGACCTTCCAAGTCTTATAACGGTATCCTAATGATTCGTGGAGTAATAACGTTTTGAATAATTCGTGTCCTAGAGTTTTTTACTGTAACAATGAAATTAAACATTTTCACGCAATGATTTTTTATGGCTTTATAAGTGGTTTAAACTAAGACCAATGTCTCGCACGATTATCATTCGGTGAATCGTGTCCATAACGTTCGAATATTTTTTGTTGGTATGCCAAATTTTGATGGACAGCGGCATTGCTCTACAGCGAATAAGTTCACGCACCAGCGAACACGGTTGCAATTGTGTCAGACAGGACAGCCAGAACACCGCCGTCACTGAACTAACCTTAAAAAATAGCCATTATTTATTTACTGGTTTGTCTCAATAGATTCAACACCAGTTGTTACATTGATAAGTTACCTAAATAATTTTTTGCTTAGATACACCATAACTGTCGAACAAATTAATCAATTTTGACGAAGTTTTCGGGACACATTTATTTTGACGATTTTCCGCTTAGCGAAATTGGCCAGAATCGGAAAATGGTGAGTATTTTTTTGAAAACGGGATCACTTTGGTTCGTTCTAGCGCTTAAAAAGTCCCAAGGAACGAAAAAATCGAGACGGCACACAGTGGATCGAGCTAATGTATACTTGTGGATATACGGCAGTTATGCAAAATTCCTAAGATGATAATTTTTTAAACTAAGAATTTATTTAACGTAGGCATAATTTTTTTATGACAATTTAATAAACAATACAGGAGTATTATTTTTTTAATTATCCTTATTAAACTGACTATTACAAATTAAACAGCATAATTTCCTGCTTAACCAAAAACTTGTATTCAGTATAATAGTTTTATTGTATATGATGTATGAGCTTGCAAATTACCCAGTTACTTTAATATTAACACGCAGTTAGTAACAATAATTTTTTTAATCTTATACAATGTGTTACACAAAACTAAACTTTATCTTGAGCTTTAAAAAATGCTTAAATATGCATAAAGTTCTTTTATGTCTATCATTTAGGCCAAAGGTAAAACAAATGTAAAGAGATTTGCCGTCACACTTTGGAAAATATAAGTCATATTGTGCTATATCTGCATCTGACCTTCCGCCTAAGCCAAGGCCACAAAGACCAGGTAGACAGGAGTGGGAAATAGTTAAAGAGGTAGTAACACCTGCGAAGATTAGATGGGCCATCAACCAATTCCAACCATTTAAGTCACGAGGCCTAGACGAAATACACCCCATACTTCTGCAAAAAGGTTATGACATCTTATTACCACACCTGTGCAGAATATTTAGAGGGTGTCTAGCCTAGGGCGTTGTACCTAGTCTATGGCAACAGGTAAGGGTCCTATACCTGCCGAAAGTTGGCAGAATCTTGGATCGCACACCAAAGTCATATATACCCATAAGCCTATCTTCTTTTATGCTCAAAACCCTGGAAAGGCTTGTAGATAGGTATATCAGGGATAATACTCTACAGGCGTTCCCTCTAACTGAACGTCAATATGCTTACCAACCAGGACAGACCTAGCCCTGGACGACCTAAATAGGCTGCTTTCAAGGTCCATAGAGGACAAGGAGATTGCCGTAGCCACATTCTTGGACATAGAAGGAGCTTTCAATCACGCCTTAACAGACTGTATCATAAGCGCGTTGGAAAGGAGAGGGACTCCAGCAGCACTGCGCAAATGGATAGAAACTAGTTTAAAGCACAGGACAATCTCAGCCACTCTGGGAGAAACAACCACAATGCAGCGGTGGGAAAAGAATGCCCCCAGGGGGGAGTTCTATCTCCACTACTATGGGCCATATTAGTGCACGACTTATTACAAAAACTGTCTGCAGAAGGCTTTTACCGTCTAGGATATGCAGACGACCTAACGATTGTAGTACGAGGCAGATTTGCCAGTAATCTCTCAGAGAGAAGCCAAAAAGCTCTCAAAATAGTGGAGAACTGGTGCAAAGATGAACAGCTATCAGTTAACCCAAAAAAGGCGATAATCATTCCATTTACTAGAAGGCGAGCCCTTACAGGACTAAAACCACTGGCGATAAATGGAGAAGAAATACCTTTTTCCAAGGAAGCAAAATATCTAGGAGTCATATTTGACCAGAGGCTTACCTGGAAACCACACATCCAAAAAGCAACTCTTAGAGCCACAGTTGCGCTAGGAAGATGCAGAAGGATGTGCGGAAAGAGTTGGGGCCTCAATTCCAAAATGACACTGTGCCTATACACAGCAGTGGTAAGACCAATGATAGCACATGGTTCAGTAGTATGGTGGACAAGAACCATGCAGGCGGAGGCAAAAAGGCAAATAAGTCGCGTTCAAAGGCTAGCATGCCTGTGCGTTACTGGAGCCATGAGTACAACGCCCACTGCGGCTCTAGAAGTCGTACTAAGCCTACCACTAATCCAAACATACATACAGGGCGAAACACGCTTCGTCACATACCAGGCTATCACAAGGCCAAAAACCGATTATAGGTAGACAATACCAAGCTAAACAAAGAAATCAAGGCAGATGACATCCTGGGATTGCCCACGGATAATACCATAGCCAAGTACAGCTTTGTCAAAAAGCACTCGACACATATTCCAAACAGGAATGATTGGAAGAATGGCCCCCCAATTAGGGCAAATGTGATCTGGTACACCGACGGCTCAAAAACACGGGAAGGAGTAGGAGCCGGAATATATGAACCAAGGACGAAAACATGAATTTCGATTTCCATGGGCAAACTAGCGACAATGTTCCAAGCGGAAATAACAGCAATAGAACAGTGTGCAAAGGAAATAAAAAGAAGATATATTTGCAACAAAACAACAATTGCGATCTTCTTCGACAGCCAAGCGGCAATAAAAGCTGTGCAATCCAACAAAATATCATCGAAATTAGTACTGGATTGCCACAATGCTGTGAATGACACAGGAAGTCAACATAGAGTGACACTATCATGGGTACCTGGGTTTGAAGGCTATCAAGGTAATGAAACTGCCGACGAAATAGCCAGAGAAGGCTCGTCTGGGTACATGATAGGACCAGAACCATTCTGCGGGATAGCCAAACCAATCGCTAAAACAGCCATAAAGAAATGGATAGCAGAAGAATCCCAAAAATGGTGGAACAACACTTTGGGACAAAGACAGGCCAAGGAATTTATAATAGGTCCATCGGCCAAACTATCAACATACCTACTAAGGTACGGCAGGAAGGCTTGTCAGGATAATGGTGGGTCGGCTGACGGGCCACTGCCGGCTGAAAAAGCACCTAAACCTCATAGGTTTGGCAGAAAATAGCGAATGCAGGTTCTGCCAGGAGAGGAGGAGGAGACGGCATCTCACGTGCTATGCCACTGTGAAGGCTTATCGAGAGTGCGCTCCCAACTACTTGGCGTACCTAAACCAGAAGCTAATAGCTACACGACGGAGCCACTATCAAGGTTGTGGGGTCTAAGCAGAAAGATAAAACTGGATGAAACTCTATAATATGGAGAGAGTCACAATAGATCCGTCGGGTCGCGGTGACAAGTAGGCTCAAAGGCCATCTCTCCCAATCTGTAATCTGTGCTATATTTGTGGAGCAAAACCTATACAGAAGTGAACAACTTGGATTTGGTAACTTGTAAAGTGCCAGTCCAGGAGTACCTATTATAAATTAGGAATGTCTTCGCTACATGCATGAATAAGAACATTTGAATGTGCTACATATTTCTTACAATATGAGATTTCAAAAGTGGTCAGCAAGAACGACAGACGAAAAAAATATGAAGAAAAACTAAAATGATACTGCAAGAAAAGATTAAAAAGGAATTGGGACTGAACGTTGATATGGTGAACCAGAACTACGAAATCTGCGGAAATTACCGGTTTAGATAGTAAAGCCAGTAAACATAGATGTTTATGCATTTCCGAACCATGCAAAACAAACCGCCCAGCTATATGTTAAGTTATATAGCTGGTACCATATGCCAGCCATGGTCTATAAGACCTTATTTCGTGGGGTGGAAATAATTATAGACGTTTTGCTACCTATTGGGCACCTTTCAGAAGAAGCCGCAGAGGCTCGAAACAAATACTTCAGAAAGTATAGAGAACTTAGATCCCGGAAATGCAACAGAATATTTACAAACCAAGACATTTTAGCCAATTTACTGATTTCATCTGGTCTAGTTATTTCGAACCTCGGACCAAATTTATTGAATTTACATTAAATTGTACAAGATCTGCATCTTATAGAGATTTTTCATTTCAAATAAATTTTTTTTCGAATAGGAGGCCATGAGTGTGTATTTTATCATATCTTACACCCGAAACAACTTTTCTTAATAAAATTTTTGTGAATATTTCCGAACTAAGGTCCTTTTGAATGATTTTCATTTTTTTTGCCTATCCTTTAGGTTGTCTAACTTGTAACCATTCCAAGTACACCTATCATGGTTACCGGACCGAGCGATAAAGTCTACCAAAGCTTTTTTACAAAACTAGCTACCACTTTTGACTCAATACAGGTCGATAACCCCAATTCAGAAATAATCGTTCTGGGAGATTTCAATTTCCACAACACCAACTGGCTCAAACATCACAACAAGACCGACAACGAAGGTAGGTAGAAAAGCTGAAGCATTTGCCATCAGCTGCGGGCTTACTCAACTTTTAGACGAACCAACTCGAATCTCAGAGAGGGGGCGAATTCGCCGCCCACCTGGATCTTTTTCTAACCACCAATCCTCACTAGTACACAATTACAGTTGATCCGCCATTAGGTACTTCCGACCACAAACTTATTACAACGGTTTGTGAATTGCCACTTCTACAGAAGGATTCACCATTGCCTCGCAAAATCTGGCATTACTAGATAGTCTGCTGCGAAGATATTACGCAAGTAATCGCCTCACGAATGGAAGCATACATCCCAAATTCCATCAAGTTACCGTCAAAAGGAAAGCTCTGGTTCGACAGAAGATGCGAAAGAGCTGTAGGTAGGAAACAGCAAGCCTACAAGTACTGCGAAACGCGATGCAAACGAATGCAAACTTGTGATCGACGAACCTAAGGACAAACACAATCAAAGGATCAGGTGTAAGCTTTTGCAATGCTCCAGTGGCTCCAGGAATTTCTGGTCGGAAGCAAAGGCAGTAAGTAATAATTTTACAAAAACGTCTCTCCCACCTTTGATAGACGAACGTGGCATCACCGCGACTACAGCCAAGGAAAAAGCAAACATGCTCGCCAAAATGTTTTCATCGCACTCTACCTTAGACGTCCCTCAAGGCAAGGCTCTCTCCATCATATCGAACATCACCGTGATATTCGTAAAATCCTTAAAAAACTAGATACGCAAAAGGCATCAGGACCGGACGGAATACCTGCCATCTTGTTAAAGAACTACACCAACGAACTAACACCCGTTTTTTCTAGGCTTTTTTCTCTGTCTTACCGAAAAGGGATTTACCCATCTTCTTGGAAAGTCGCTCGAGTGCAACCTGTTCCCAAAAAAGGCAAGAAAACCACAACCTCAAACTATCGCCCATTTGCCTTGCATCCAATAATCTCCAAAGTCATGGTACGTGTAGCTAATCAGCAACTACTTAAGTACTTCGAGAACAACAGAATAATCAGCAATAATCAATACGGCTTTCGCAAAGAGAGATCGACAGGAGATATATTGGCCTATGTCACTCATATATGGAGTAGGGCAATTGAGAACTACGGAGAGTCTCGAGCGATTGCGTTGGATATTTCGAAGGCATTCGACAGAGTTTCGCATGACGGATTGCTGAACAAACTGCCGTCCTTCAGACTTCCAGCCTCTCTCGGCAGCTGGCTTACCAGTTTCCTTAAGAACCGATCTCTGCATGTTGCAGTTGATGGAAACATCTCGGACACATTCACAATTAACACGGGCATGTCTCAGGGCGCAATACTTTCACCAACTCTATTCTTCGTCTATATTAATGGCCTGCTGACCGAAACCAATAATCCTGTTTACAGTTTTGCACATGACATTACCCTTGCCTCCCAATTTAGATCAGAAAAACGTTTACCACCGACCGAGATTTATCACCGCAGTCAGGACCAGATTACAGCAATTAATCAAGACCTGGAGCAAATTTAAACTTGGGGCGACGCAGAAATGCAGCAAAGACCCAAGCAGCCACGTTTACCAAGAGAGCCAATAGGGTGGGCCCTGACATCATTATGGCAGGATCTACCATTCCTTCATTCTCGTTAATCGGACTACTGGGTGTTTCGGTCAACAGCAATATGTCCTGGCATGACCACGTTGCTAAAATCGTAAAATCAGCCTCCCAGAAGCTTGGTACGTTATTTCGCAACAAAAAACTGTATACGCCGCAGCAGTTGCTCTACGAAGTGCAAAATAAATAAGACCGTGCTTAGAATATTGCCGCACCAAAACATACCCTAAAGCTGCTGGATTCCATTTAGAAGAGAGCTGTTCCTCTCATCGGTGATCCGGAGTTGACCCAGATCCTGGATAGTCTGGAACACCGCAGACATGTGGCCGGGATGTCCCTGTTTTACAGATACTTTCACTGCAGATGTTCCCGGATTTGGTCCGCCTCATCCCGCTTCTGGCAACGCCTGTCAGATTGTGGAACTCACTCCCAGGACATCTGTTCCCCCTAATTACAACCTACAACTATTCAAGAACCGTGTCAATCAACATCTTCGCAGACACACCGCTCGTCGAGCGCCATAGGATCTCCCTTTGGTGTGTGTGCTTCTGCCGTAAAAAAAACAAAATTCGAGCTTTGACACGATACGACACCACATAATATTTTATTACTGGAAAACCGAATAATCTGGAGCAACCATACTTCCGTAAATTAAAGTTGAGTATTACTACTAGAACCTACCAAAAAAACGCTTCAATACGATCGAAAATGCCGCATTGGTAATTTTTTTTTCAGTTTGAAAAAGCTACTTTAATCGTACGTGCCAGCCAACGCATAGCTATTCCAGATTCGTAAACCTCGATGTATCTGCTATAAAAAAGTTCTATAACAGTTGTCTGTACAAGATCGGAAAATACGAGAAAGTCAATATTAAAGGAAAACATGAAACATGCAGAAAAAGTTTTCCATTCTGCGGCAATTTCACGAGTTTGAATAGATAGCTTAGCTTGTGATGCATTATGGGAAATTTCAAGGGATACGTCTTCCAATATTTTCACATGACCTGGTTAAAATATGTAAATTTATACATTTAATTGTGTGAAATCTCATTGATAATGATTTGAAGTCGAAAATTGGGCTATAATCGGAAAATTTTGAAACTTTTTGGTGATTAGGTGCAGTTTCTGTTGATTTTGTGGCTGTATGTGTTTTTGTGGTAAGCAAGTAGATTTATTTGCTTGAAATCTCATTTAAAACGATATGAAGCCGAGAAAATGGACAGGATCGGATAATTTGTAAATTTTTGTATAAAAAGTGAAAAGCAGCGGTTTGTTACCAATTTTATGACAGATTCCGGGATAAAATTTTACTTTAACCATCGAAGTCTATAGCGTTTGTGGTAAGTACATTCAATTCGATTATTCGAATTATTTCTCCCATTTTTGCGTTCTGTACAAATGATAAGTATAGTATTGTTTGTTAATTTTTATTTGTATGTAAATTGGGACTTGATAGGTAAATGTTATATTTCTTATTATTTTGGTGCTCTTTCACTTCACTTCTATCCTGTGGTCTTAAGCACACACTGTTTTTTTTCTGTAATTTGGGAGTTACGTCAACAATGTAAATGTTAATAAATAATTGAACCCCTTTTATACCGGGTTACACCCTGTAATTTTGTTGAAATTTTATACTCGGAATATTAATATAAATAGGACAAAATCGTATTTTGGAAATATCAGAAGCACGGTGGTACCAGATTTAACCAAAAGCGTATTTTGCATATTTATTTTCTGCTTTAAATTTCTTTTTTAATGACGCGTCACAGTCACAAGTTAATGTTTGCTTTAAAAGTGTTCGTATTTTCATATTTTTAGTGATTAAATGTCATAATATTGGCCTCATATTACACCATATTAATTGTTTCAATACAAATTATGATGCATAACTGATCGAAGTTAAAATTTGGAAGTGGAATATAATATTTCAGAACTGCCAAATATATATTTGAAATAGTCGAATAATTTGACTATTCGAATAATTCGACTATTGGAATCATCAATCGATTATATTGTCTGAACGAATATTCGAATAGATACTTAAATTTGAAAAATCCCGAGCCCTACTAGTTTCTATAGAAATTCAGGACTTTTTTTAATTAAAGCCGAAGAATTAACATGTCAAGTTTCTGATTACAATAAAATAAGTTCCCTTTTCTATATTAGCTTTCATAATGTATGGATTATTGTCAAATGTCCGAGCAAATTTCAGTCTAATAATAAAGTATCAATTTTTTTAATGAAATTTAGATGTGAAACCCTGAAATCTAAATTATTTATTTATTTGTCTCACTGAATCCTTATAGTATGACATTGCAAACCGTTTAAATGCTTTAGATTCTGCAAGAATTTAAAATCACAAAAATGATTAGATATAATATGCAACGTCATAATCTTGCATAATTTACCAGAAAATTAAAAATATTTCGTGAGTTGTACACCCACGAAATAAAAAAAAAATGGAAAATAAGATTTACATTTAAAAAGTGCAATTACCCTTGAAAACATTTTAAAATATATTAAAACTCAAAATGAAATCGACATGTCTCAGCGTTATTTGTTCTGATGAACATTTTTATACGACGTTATTTCATTTTTGCAACGGTTCTTCTGTAAAACATAATTTAGCTTTCTATAACGATCTGTGAATTCTGTAATACCTACCTAAAACGTGTTTTCTTGGAATTATTTGTATTATATATCCACACAATGAAATGGTTTTTATTGATTTGCTTTCTTAATTATGTTTGCTCTTACTTCGTAAGGTTTCATTTTTTATGGATTTTAACAAAACAATTTTTTAGCATTGACGTTTGTTATTGGTGTTATTTTTATCTTAGTGTTCCTTTCAATTTGAATTTTTATAATAAGTACCTATTCAGAATTATTCTTTTGATGAAATATAATATTGAAAGGAGATATCATGATTGATTTTTGTGAAAATTCAGGGATTCCTTTAGCATTGAAGGACTGAAGCTCCTTTCTGTTACACAAATCTACCTCTGCAATATAGGAAAATGTATATACCTATTTACGACAAATTATTTTCAGAAGGCGGTCTTTAACTGTCAACATCATTTCTCCAATCTTGTTATCCCAATGACAATCATTTATTTGATTGTCATTGTGTTAGCCCATATCTCAAAATTTCCCCAATTAGGATCTCGATTAATACAACGATTTCAGTTCCCTTGTTTCTGTAACATTTTTAGCTGTCTGGGATCTGTCATTAAGTATATAAACGTCTCCTTCGTGAATGGAGTTTTTCTGTGTATATGACTGTTTCCGCTTCATTTCAGAAAACGATACTTACGTATAATCGTCAACAATTTTTCCCAAAAGTAAGTTAATATAGCGTTATAGCGAACGGTAAGTATTTTGATAATATTTCAGGAAGTACATGTCGAGTCAACTTTCAAATTGCATACTGCCTCTCTGACCGCCCCATTAATTCTTGCTCGGTGTAAGACCCTAAAAGAAGTTCCCTTAAATCATATCCTTTATATCCATAAATAGAGTATTTTCTATCACCAAAGGTTGTACACTCTTACAATTCATCATATCAATAACTTTTGTGGTAGGTGGTTGAGAGTTGCTGTTGCTGCTATTAGGTAACTATACATACTGTTTTGAAGTTCACTGATTATTATAACATCGTATATTAACAATCATTGTTAGAGCCTTGAGACATTGTCCTAAAATAAAAAAAATATTGGTTGGATAAATATTGAAATTTTTTTAGCTTTTATATTTTTCGCTTATTTCAGAAGAAGTACTATAACTACTATATAATCTAATATAGTGAAATACAAACTGGCAACACTGTTTACGTAAAATCAGACCATCAGCAAAAGGAAACTTTTTCACCTCGAAGGCGTACACCGTAGACATCAATAATAACTGTACCTGAACATCGACGATATTATTATTGCCGCAGCCGATTCGAGCATGGCAAGCTACTGCCGTTTTTGAATTATGTACTGAGGATTGTCATCATTTCTTATCTCGCGGCACTGCAAAACGGTAGTCATCCGGTTGGGAAGCTGGTATATACTTTAGGCACAAGGTATCATTTGCATCGCAAAATACCTATAAGTATGCGTCTCAAGGAATTAAGTTTACATTATTGAACTAATTGGAGTAGAGAACTGTTAGTGAAAGAAGTGCAACCTGGGGCATCCTCAAAAGCTCGTAAAACATGTTTTGAGTTGGCTTGCCAGATATAAATTTCGAAAAAGGGATATTTTCGAAAATGCGGCTTGAGGCAAGCTAAAAAGTCATCAAACCACAACCGCGGCCAAATTTTATCAAAAAATATATAAAACTTAATTATGCATGTTATGGTATTCATGTTTGAAGTCTGATTCTTTATTTCTATTTTCTGCTAATATTTAACAAATTGGGCTATTATAACGTATATTCATAAACACGAAAACCCCCATTAACCTCGTCACATTTCTCGTAAATTCTTTTCTGGCGCTCCAGTGTATTTATAATTGCTAAAAACAGAGTTTTATCCACAATACCGAAGCAGAAAATTTGCACTCGACGCGCGTTTCGCTAACCATGTTAGCATCATCAGGAGATGATTAAAACAGTTTTAATTATCTCCTGATGATGCTAACATGGTTAGCTAAACGCGCGTCGAGTGCAAATATTCTGTTGCGGTATTGTGGATAAAACTCTGTTTTAGTGCATGTTGCCGAAGGTTCCAAACCCCAACGTAGGTATAATTGCTAGGTTCTAATTTTCAGTTAAATTTGTTATTTCTCCCACAATTGTTTTTCTGAATATCTCCAAAATTGTATCTATGTGCGCTAGATCTGGGGAGTTCCCGGGCCAGTTTGTTTGTTCCATATCTATTATCCACATTTGATAATTGTTTTGAAGAAAGTCTCTTACTGCCATAATATTATGGGAAGGTGCTCCGTCTTGTTGCCAAATTATATTTTGCCGAGTTTGAAATGATGGTTCATCGATAAAGTGTTCAATCTCATTTTCCGAAAGTTCCAGATATCTTAGCTTATTTAAGGTGCCATTGATAAAAACCGGACCTAAGGCCTTATGCCCTAAAATGCCGTACCAAACTTGTATTGAGGAACGTTCACGAAAAGCAATTGGCTCAACAGGTTGTAGATCTTCATCAGACCAAATAGGACAGTTTCTCCTTTTCTAAATACCGGCAGCTGATCTTGATGAAAACTTCCTCTTATAATTTGAACAAATTCATGTCTTCTTCTGTTTTGTTCGTCGTTTAATTGTTGAACTGGTTCAGTTTTAAAATCATGGTGTTTTATAGTTCTCTTGCTTCGTGGTCCATACCTTTAATTCTGACTCAGCCTCTGATAGATTTTCATGAAAATAACGCAATATACACTTCTTTGTTTGGCCCTTTTCTTATTTTCTAGTGATGCTGTTTCTTGCAATAACTCGTATTAATTATAGTTGGTGGTACCCTCCGACCATTCTATATAATAAAGCTCGGTCATTTTCAACGTTTCAATAATCGAATAGCTCATTTTGTAAAATATTAGCAGAAAATAAAAATAAATCAGATTTCAAGCAACAATGCCATGGCATTTGAGAAATAAACCTTTATTTCCAAGTAGCAGCAGGTTCCTAAATAGGTAAGCAATTATATTTAAAAAATCATATTAATATTTCGAAAACCGTTAAGTTTTGATACGTGATATATTATACAAAAAAAAAACAGAATTTAATAGGAAATTGAAAACAATAATTTAAAAATTTGGTATATATATTACATTTCAAAAACAAAGCTGGCATGTGTAAAAGCAGATGAAATCAAACAACTTTTGTCGGGATTATTTTTTTCTAATTTAAAAATTAGTTATTTATGTGAACCAAATGTTTTAAATGTTTTTAGAATAATTAGGTCAAATTTAAAGCAGTTGAGGCATTTTTTATTGGGTTGTTCAACATAATGACAAAGGCAAGCCATATCCTAAATATCGAGATTTGCCTAAATTTACACTGGCGTTATCTAAGTTATTTTTTTGATTTAAACCTACTTTTTCTATTTGTTGGTTTAGTAATTTGGCAATATGGTCCACGGTTTCGGAAAAAGATTCGAGGAAAATCAGCAGTTTTGTTTGAAATCCTGTATTTTTTCAAAAATAATGTACAACCAGAGGAAGCATTCTGATATTCCCTTTAATGGATGATTTTCTCGAAGATTATTAATAATTATATTTAAGGACTCATTTGCCAAAACATTGATAACCATTTTTGATAATTTGGTTCTACCATAACAAAGCCGCTGTATTTTGATTTTGATATACGGTGTGCTAAGTTCAAGGTATCATTCGGTTTTTGAAAAAATCCATATTATCCCTTACGACATTTTTAATGTAATTCGAAAAGAATACGTCTCTTGGAATCAAGCTAATTTTTTGGTTGATACGCCACTGGAGTATTTGTAATTTTACGGATTGATTGATTTATCATGAGAAGTATTTTTTTTGCAGTAGGCGGCACTCTTTTGGGAATATTTGTGGTTGTGCGATTAAAATTAGAGAATTGTCTTAAGTCCTAAAAAATTCGGCCAATTTATTCATTTTCTCATGGTTTCTTCACGATATTTCTCTCAGTACCATAAT
>MU186195.1:44277-78424 GCA_016904865.1 Pissodes strobi | reverse complement strand
AAACCCCCATCGTCCTCCCCCAGGCTGGAGAACATCGAAGTATAAAGTCTGGAGCTGATCAATTACAGTTTTTGACAAGAGGGGCTGCATTGTATTAGCAGACAGTAACGTCAAACTGGTGAGAGCAGTTAGATTACGGGGAGTGACGCCCCCGCCAATCCGAGTTGCCACGAGATGTGGCACATCAAATATCCTCCTCCCTGGAGAACACATTACTAGCTCTTACATGGGACTCAATTAGTGAGTGATAGACTATTTTTGGGTTAGAGCTAACTAAGTTCATTGGACACTATTCTAAATGCTAAGCAATTAGAGGATAACTTTATGTGATCCTCAAATTTAAATTTATTATCGATAATAAGGCATAAAAACTGTCAGGGGTTCATTTTCCAGAAATTTCCTTTCCAAAAATAAATTATCAAAACATGGTTCAAGGGCTATTATGCTAGTTTTATGTATGTTAAACCAAAGCAAGTTAGCATCACACCAAAGCATATCTTTCCGTAGATCCCTGTCAGCAATAATTCTCAAATCATCTCTAGTTTTACCGTACCAAGGAAGACTAGTGTCGTCATCGAAAAAGGTGAACGAATCCTAAAACTCTAAAGCTGTAATATTATTTAAGCACAACACGAGCGGAATGGGTGCCAAAACGCCCGCGGTAACAAGCCATCTATTAGAGATTCGTCATCCGCTCTTACCACATGCATTCTTCCTTCAAGATAGGTAGAAAACCTTCTTAGGGCGAGTCCATTAACACCATAACGACTTAGGTTCCGCTGCCACTCCCCATGATCCACGCAATCCAGTGCTTTTGACAAATCGCAGAATACCGCCGCGCCGCAACCACCTTGCAGTCTTTCATGTTTAGGTAAACTTGATTGAGCAAAGAGAAAATGGCGTTATCTGTAATTTTACCCGAAAGAAATCTGAATTGGAAAGGATATAATATTTTGTTATTTTCCAGAAGAATTATTATTATTTTTCTCCATGACTCATGAGGGAGTTGGCAAAAAGGAGCTAAGACGAAAGTTAGAAGGATCACCCATAGCACCGCCCTTAAATAATAGAGTAACCACGGCTCGTTTTAAACATCTCGTAAATTCCCTTAACGCAAATGAACGAGTTATTGAACAGGCAAGTGCATACAGGGCAGTTTCGTTTTTGCCACATTAATTTTATCTCTGTAATGAGTGTAATGAAACTTGCTTGCCATCTTAATTACCCTTTTGTAAGTTCGTTGATAATTATTAAAATATTTAACAAAAAATGGGTTATTATTGTAAGACTTCCTTACATAATGTATAGAATGTCAGGATCTCAATTTTTTCTCTGAGGTTTTATACTTAATTTACTGACATTTCGGATCCATGGCCCTTTGGGTAATTCTAAGTTTACACATGGAATTTCTAGGTAAGGTCCATATGTCAGAACAGATAAAATGCATCGGTTAAAGATCTGTAGATCGTGTACGCATTGGAATATTTTTGTTTGTAAGTGTGGTTCCGAGTTTGCTGAACGCAATCCAGGCGAGTATCATCCTTCTGTCTATTTCGATCGTCTGACTTTCCCTACACAAAGCAACTGTGATCTAAATACGCGTATATATAGCTTTTCACGTTCATGATTTTGGCCTGGGAGATATTCATATCAACCAATGATGCCAATTTCAGAGCATTCTCTGTGTAGCTCTGATAGCATTTGTTGAAGGTCTTCTGCATTTCATATCATCGGCATATCTTAGGTTGTTCAACCTTTTCAATTGAAATTCCTTTGTTCCGCCACTTTAGATTTTTAAAGGTACCTTCTAGCTCCAGCATGAATAATTTGGCGATACCTCGTTTAATCCTAACCGGAGTAGTTTTTTGTGAAGTTGAATGGTTGAGGTTGCGTTATCATGAAT
The DNA here is from genome assembly GCA_016904865.1 of Pissodes strobi. Lineage (NCBI taxonomy): Eukaryota > Metazoa > Arthropoda > Insecta > Coleoptera > Curculionidae > Pissodes > Pissodes strobi. Next base: position 76,521 of record MU186195.1, on the reverse strand, counting down.
GTATGTCAGGAGGCTTATATATCTGTAGTCCACTTTTGTATGTTCTAGTGAGTTAAAAAAGTCCCAATATTCCAATGGTTCTAGAGTCCACCAAGGGCAAACATACCTGAACGTTGTATTCCACGAATTTTTCCCGTAAGATTCTCAAAGTCAGGAGATGTCCACAGGTACTATAGCCTTTCCTAAAAGCGGCATGTGCCATGGGCTGGTATTCATCCAGCTTCTGTGATTTTCGTGAACAGCTTATACATTTGTGAGAGAAGGCTAAATGGTTTGTAGTTTTCTAAGTTGGCATTATCACTCTTTTTCTATAAAAGCACAACAATTGAGTTATTCCATTTATGGGGTATATTACCTTCATCTATGCACGGGTTAAACATTTTACAGCTTCATTAGTATATACATCTGATTCTGCGAGTTTTAGAATTTCAATTATACCGGCCTCTCCTGGTGCCTTATTTGTATTTCTGGTATGGTTATGCAAGGTATATCTTCTGATCCTACATTTATTACTTTCGGTCTTTCGATATCTGTTGTCTTGCATTCTTTCATCATAAACTAGCAACTCTCATCGTAAACCAGCAACTAAAATCTTTGCGAAGAGTATTTTAACGATATAAGGATGTGCATTATGTTTACATACTCAATCGTTGGCAACGGGTTGCCTTGGACATTCAAGTAGAATTACCATAAACTACAAGACAAGTATATTTTACTTGACTGGTTGTGTAAACATTTCCTCGATATACTGTGTGAATTTACATTCTTATTCAAATCATTTACGTAAAAAAGCTAAAGCCTTTACAGTGTCTAATATGTTCTTTTAGGAACATTAATGTAAATCTACGTTTTGGTTTAGGTAAACTTACTTCTTATTACCTTGCCTTATATGTAATTTTATATAAATCTACGTTTTGATATATTTAAACTTACTTTTTATTACATTATTGTATATGTGCTTTTATGTAAATCTGCATCTCGATATATGTATGAATCCCATTCAAAGCGGTGTAGCAATTTTTGCTAGTTGGCCTTGACATTAAATAATATTGTTAATATCATAGCAACCAGTCAACAAAAGTAGTGTCGAAAAGATGCTCTTTGCGACACTCCTTTGCGTGTCGAAATGGAATCATTCAGAATTGTTCATATTAATATGCAACACCATGACTTATACGCAGCACAATACTTTAAACGGTACATTTCATTTTTATGTGAAAAGTGAGGTTCCGATATGACACATTGTATTAGACACTCTTTAAATAATATATAAATAACACTGTACTACCATCCTAACCTTATAACAACATAGTTCTCTTTTGTACGACAAACTAAGCGTAAAGATAACGATAAGGGTAGAAGAACAAATTGTGAATATATTAATTATTTAATAAAAACTGCTGTAGAAAAATTGAAAACTCTAATACTTAAAATATAAAAAAATAGATTTGCCATAACTTTAGAGCAAAGCAAAGGGCGCCTCCTCGTTTGGCAAAAAAGTACGGCTATCTTATTGACAATCCTACAGGGGAAAAGGTTTACAAGCATCAGCTACCCACAGTATAATGGAATCACTTACAGTAAAATAGGTTCATATTTTGTACAGACTGGCAAAAGTATATTGAAGTACTTTCAACATAAACGAAAAAGCACCTGTCGATAAAAATGGCAAGTCACAAGCAAGTGGAACTACACATACAATACACAAAATCACAGAATGCCGTATAAAGGCCATCATGCCATCACATCTGTTCTGTTCACGTTCACCCGTTTCGATGATCGATGCTCAGGGGAAGATGGACTGCGCGCGCAAAATACCACTAAGGCAATGTTTCAATAGGGTACCATGTAAAAATAATAGATTATACTTTTTATCCATACATTTACATTCTTTTACATTATTTTACCTGACTTTAAATAATATTACATTCAATTGCACAAACGTGTGGAATATAGTGTATATTTGTGTAAATAAATCTAAAATAATGTAGTGTTAAAACATATCACACACCAGCTGTAAATTTACTTGAAAAAAACTAGTTATTTCATATTTTACACCAAATAGGAAGTAAAAATTGCATAGTTATAATGGTAATTTCACTGAAACTTACAATCACTTTTTACAGTGTATTGTGATATAATTGTTTTTTTATTACGCATGCATCATAATCAACGATTATCGCACGCTGCAGCGTGCTTAAAATGATGTTTATGATGCGCCTACTTTTTTAAAGGTTGCTATAGAAACAGTTGATCATGTCAAATGTGACAGATTAATATATTCGTCAATTAAGTTTAATATTTAAAACATTTTTGAGATTATGATGCATTTGTAATAAAAAATAGCGTATGATATACGTGTATAAGAGACCTTTAAAGCCCTTGCGACTTACAAAACACTCTGCTGCGCGTTGTGTTTTGAAATATGTCGCGCGTGCTTTAAAGGCCCTCTTATACACTTATATCATAATATACTATTATATTATTCAAAATAGAGAACTAATCGAATAAAGCCTTTGATTTGAAATTATGACACTTGTCGAGCGGATACTGCAGGCTAGATATGCCTTTATAACCATGGTACTATGAAATTCTAAGATTTTTCGGTTACGTCAGTCCATGGCATGTGAGTTACCTTTACGTACATCGTACATGTAGGCAAGTGTATAATATGAAGGTTCATAGCTGACCGGTTTTCTTTTTCTGGTAAATTGTCTGAAATAACATCCTTCGCAGGTTCTTTTAATCAGTTGATTTTTTTAATTTGATTGGTATACCTACTAACTGGTCTGTATGAGCTTCGCTACTGTATTCATTATTTTCAGATACCTATCTTGATCTTTAAAAACGATTTGTGAGAATAACGTGAATTCAAGTCAAATGAAAATAATGGATTCTTACAAAGCTGTCTGTAATGGATTAGAAATGCAATCTTGTGTGTTACACGCGGAATTATTTGGGCATGACACTATTTCAGCCAACAAAAAGCTTTATAAAAAGCTTGATGGACAGCCGGTAGAGTGATGACCTCGCAAAATAGATAGTTTGACTACACGTGTACGTTTTAATTAGGTTTTATATGATTCTTTTCTACCTTAAACAGTTTTAGAGAGAAAATGATTGGACTATTTGGCAGCAAGTAAAAAGTATTTATTAGGTGTATTTACTTTAGTAAGATGAACAAACAGAGATTAGGCACCGTAACAACTAGGCTAATCTATCAACGGTATAATTTTGGATAGTTATATTCAAGGGACGCATTTTATTTGTAATGAATCGTAATTTGTTGGCTATTTTGAAAAGTAATTTTTTCTTTTGCTGTATTTATGTACCCAAAACTATCGTAATTATATGGCTGGTGGTCAAATGAGGTATATGGTATATTTCTAACGAATGTTCAAAGTTACCTAATGTTTGAGTTTAAAATTGAATAACTGGTCACTTATTCTATTCAATTCAGTGGGACTTTGGTCTATTCATTTTCATGGCAAATAGTCTGTGATAATGTGGGAGTAATTTTTCCAGCACTGTCTTATTTGCGCTTTGTAGAGCAAGAGCAGCTGCTGCGGTGTATATAGTATAAGCTTACGAGGCTGATTTTGCGATGTTAGCAACGTGATCATGCCAGGACATATTGCTGTTGACCGAGACACCCAGTAGTCCGATTGACGAGGATGAAGGAATGGTCGATCCTACCATAATGATATCAAAGCCCGCTATATTGGCTTTCTTGGTAAACGTGGCTGCTTGGGTTTTTACTGCATTGAACTGGACCAAATTTCTGTCGCGCTCAAGTCCGAACTTTCATCAGATCTTGATTAATTGTTGTAATATACTCCTGTCTGCGGTGATAAGTCTCAGTCGTTGGTAAAGGCTTTTCTGATCTAAATTGGTACTGTCATCTGCAAAACTGTAAACAGGATTATTGGTTTCGGTCAGCAGGTCATTAATATAGGTGAGGAACACAGTTGGTAAAAGAGTTGCACCCTGAGGCACGCACGCGTTAATGGCGAATGTGTCCATCAACTGCAACGTGCACAGATCGGTTCTTAAGGAAACTGGCAAGCCAACTGCAGAGAGAGGCTAGCAGTCCGAAAGACGGCAGTTTGTTCAGCAATCCATCCTGCTAAACTTTGTCAAATGCCTTCGAAATATCCAACGCAATCGCTCAAGATTCTCCGTAGTTCTCAATTTCCGTACTCTATATATGAGTGACATAGGCCAATATATCTCCCTTCGATCTTTCTTTGTGAAAGCCGTATTGGTTATCGCTAATTAATCTGTTGGTCTCGAGGTACTTGAGTAGTTGCTGATTGACTACACGTTCCATGACTTTGGAGTTTATTGGAAGCAAGGCAATAGGCCAATAGTTTTAGGGCGTGGTTTTTTTGGAACAGGTTGCACTCGAGGGACATTCCAAGAAGATGGGTAAATCCATTTTCCGTAAGATGGAGAAAAAGTCTGTTGTTAGTTCATTGGTGCAGTTCTTTAACACATAATTTTCAGGTTTGGTATAAATTATTTATTCGCTATTCGGTTAATGCTCATTGGCTACGTGACTCACATCCATCAGAATAAAAGTTTTGTTAGAAAAGCGTTGAATGTTTTCATCATCAATTAAATGTAGGCCCAAATAGCTCTGCATTTGGAACATTTTAACAAGTTTATGTCATGTCATTTAACAGTGCAAGAGATATTTCGTCGTTCCACTCAGGCCCACCCTCAATTAGGTCTCTGATTTTCATGGCAATAACTAGTGGATGATTAATTTCCATGAGGGACTCGGACAATCGCCTGATATTTTTTGCAGTTTCAATTATAATCGATTAAAATAATATCTAATAGAAACCAAATTGTAGATACTGCACGTCTCGATCGGTATATACCCCGTAGCGCCTTAAACTTACTCGAATACTTAACGTTCACTGAAGTTGAAGAAGGCAACACTTAATCATAGTGATTTCTGCGGTAATACTTTCGGAATTGCGCGTTCAACCACATGAAACCTTATTGGCTTAATTCCTCCGGATTACATTTAAATTATAGTCATAGGCATAGCATAGTGGCTTGGCTTTATATAGCGTGTTCTGATTTCATAGATATTAGAATGGACGATGCCTTATCAGACATTGAATGAAAAAATAACTGACATAATATACAACAAATTAATATAAATTAAAAAAAATCTAGACAAAAAAAGTATTCATGTCGTTTTGTTCTCAACGAAAAATTGTTGCTAGCTTTTTATTAGCTGGCTTTAGCAGTAAGGATTTGAATTTGTTTAAGTTCTAACCTTTTAAAAATATTTTACCACTTATTTACGCTTCATCTGTATTTTGAGATATTTTAAGTTAAATTTGATATCAATAGCTTTAATGACTGAGTGCTATTATTTTTTAAACTTCAACTTCCTCGAAATAACCCGCCACTACTTCGATTTTCTTCTTTTACGGACTTGATCTACATTTGAAAAAAATTTGTTATGACTAACGACCTAATTTTACTACTAGTCTATCACTGGTGTAATTTTCAGTAACTAACTCTATCGCTATTTTAAGACGAATAATTTGATGTGGATGAATGATCTTGGGGGGCATTAGTAAACTGCGACCTGTATAGATCTATTATGTGTGCCTTCATTGGTGCTTCCGTTGATGTCATTTTCAATCAGAGTTACTCATCCAGCTTCAGTGTTTTCATAAAAATAAGTAGTCTGGATGGTTCTATCGATGGAAGTTCCTCCTCGTCGACGATGCAGCACCCGAAGCAGGCCATTCGCCTGTTCGCGACCGCCTCGCACTCCGTGAGAAGGTGTTCAGGGGCTTCCTCTCCCTCCTCAAAGAACCGGCAACTATCCTCCTTCTCAATTTTTATTCTCTCCAGGTTTCTTCTCAATAGGCAGTGGCCCGTAAGAAGGCCGATGAGGAGAACTCAGTGTTATAAGTTTTTTTGATCTTCCTGGGTTGCCCTAAAAACATCTTTGATTGCCTTAACCGTGGAAGACGTTTCCATAGACTGATCGATTTGGTTCGCTCTTCTTTCCTGAATTCTTCCTTGTAGGTGTGCATCCCTATGCCACAGAAAGGTTACGGTCCTAAAAGGGTAGTTTGTGCTCCTACTTTTCTTTTTCTTCTATTCCAGCGTGTCCTGGTATCCACCTCAGCACTTTGATGGCTGCTTGACTGTCTGAGAAGATGACAATCTCTTTCTTCTTATAGTTTCTGTCGAGGTTGAACTGCGCACATTTTCCTATCGCGTTAATTTCCGCCTGGAATATGTCCGGGTATTTTCCCATTGCTTCGAAGAATTTGATTATTGGCCCAAATACTCCGGCTCCGGTCCCCTGTTCAGTTCTTGATCCATCTGTATACCATTTTATGGCACTTTGCTGCAATGTGAGAATGCAAGTGGTTTTTTTTCCTTTCTTCTCTACTTCTTATCACGAGCATAAAGTGTTTTTCAAACTTTATCGTCCCTGGGGAGCCCAAGCAGTGATATATGCGTTGTCAGAGATGTAAATTCCCTCTCTTGTGATTCAAGTCATTGTTTGTCTTGCTGCTCCCTCTACAACAATGTGTAGAGGTGCGAGGTCCACAATTGCCTCGATTGTTGCTGTTGGACATGCTTTCGTTGCCCCTGATTTGAAGTGGATAGTGTCAATCTTTCAATAAATTGAAAAAGTTAACTAATTTTTAAATTTCTCAACGTTCTAGGATTCAAATATCCCAAAATACATAAGCAGTGAAAAATAAATACTGCTTGTGTGTGTCTCTTTCCCTGATATATCTTGAAAGATTTGAAGTGGATAGTTTCAATATTTCGAGAGATATCAGGGAAATAGACACACAAGGCACACACAAACAGGATTTATTTTCACAGCATGCGTTTTGGAATACTTGAATCCTAGAAATGTTCTCAATTTATTGTATATGAGCAAGGAATTTAATGATTCGTTGCAGGTACAAAATGGCGCAGAGATTAAAACAATTGTTTCGCCTAGCCGTTGACTCAAGAAAATACTGCAGATCCAATAATGTATTTCTTATAAGTAAAATTTCCTACCCTTTTTAAACTATTAAAACTTGTGTAGATGCCATATCTATTCCGATTTTTTTTGCATTGTATTGTTGCCATATTGTGAATCTAATTGGATTTTTTAAATACAACTAGGGAGTTATGTAGTATATGAGATTGCTTGCAATGTTGGCATGAACATTGCAAATTACGAATTTTTCGACGTATTTGGCATATAATTTTTGCTATTTCCTATATCATTCATCCTTATTTTCTTAATATAACTATAAGTACTATGTATCTGGTTATCACTTGTAAAATTAATTTTCCTAATTTTGATACGTCATCATTGAAAATTGTGAGTAACCCAAACATCCGTCAGACGAAAATATTGGATAATACTACATGTATTGTCTTCACTAATGGGTCAAAAAGCATCGAACATTTTTTGAATGAAAAATTTAACAATATTCGTTTGGATCTGAAACACGTAACACCTTTGGTAGCTCACTTTTTACTTCTACTCTTACATTATTTTTAATGGCGTATAGTTCATGTTGTTTTTTATATACCTTTTACACGCAATCCTTATGAGGTTTGGCTTTTTATTTTTACGAAAATTGAGAAATTACGTGATGGTTAATCTCCACCTGACCGCTTTACTTAAAGCTGTAAACAAAATATTCACCATTTATTTTTTTAAATATTTTATGCAGCTAATCATTGTAGGTATTTATTTAACAATTTACTACATCTATTGGTATTATCATATATCTCTCCAATCAGATCGAGTAATGAAAAAGGACGAGGTCAAACTTAATGATAGCTATTAATTATTAATCAACCCGATACTGCTCCGAGCGACGCCTCAACCCTTCCGATTTATTCGTCGCCCTTTTTCCACCGTTCCGTTCTGCTAGCTTATGCGTATCTTCCTCCCTCGGTCCCTCGTACGCACCAGCTCCCCGCCCGCCCCCTCCCAACCGGTTCGGTGCGTCGCGACGCCGACAGCGGAGACGTCGACGGCGGTCGGCGGCTGGCGTTGGGTCGGGACGACCCGGACCGCTGATCAATAAGGCCCCACGACGCTGTAGTCCGTGGCGGTGTTGCCATAGTTTTTCTGCAGAGAAAACGGTGTCAGCTCCAAAAATAGCCAAGCTGTGTTTTTTTTTTGGTCTGTAGGTAGCGACAAAAACACACGGTGATTCCGAATTGAGGATCGATAGTTAGGCACCCTCAAAACCTGCACCGAATTCCGGACCAACGTAAATGTGTTTAATTGATAAACTTCAAGTCAGGATTCCTTAGTCCTAATATTTAAAATCCTTTTTTACGACTAGCTTGAAATGGTTAAAAATACACTAATATAAATAGTCTTGAAAACTATAGTTTGGGTTAGTATAGGCTGCTTTCATAGGGTGTGTGAAAACTTACATATGATTTATAAGTACTTTTCACTTCTCTGCACTGGACGAGTACAGATGGATGTCAGAAACTTTGTTAATGAGAATAGCTATATCGGGAATCTAAACTCTTTAATTAATTATGGGAAATACAATATAAACTCAATGACATAAAAATATGACAACTTGACTTATTCAACATGTATGTTCACCGTGTGGAAAGCTGTTAGCAGGTTTGCCTCATCTCCATTTAAACCTCACATAGTCGATGGCTCAAATATTGACTTTCCAAGCATATTTCCTTTTCAGGTACGACTTTGATAAATCCTTCTTGAAGCCATTCCTTAAATATTTGATCATAAGCCTCATAGTATCCGTCTCTCTCCAATGTTTTAATCAATGAGTCTAGTTTTTTTGAGCCGAAATGAAATTATTCGGCAACGGAGGATAGTTTTTGATGGTAGGCTCACTTCATACCTGCCATCTTCATGTCGTTTAAGTGTCTCTATATAACCCGAATAATCTTTATGCTCATGATCAGTCTAGGGTAAATAATGCAACCATTCCGAATATAAATTTGTCACTTGAATTAATGTTTGATAAAATTTTTAAGTTAAAGCCCAAGCTAAGTTCTGGTCCTGATAATGTCCCCAATTATTTTTTGTCAAAATGTATATCTCTTCCTACCTCCGTTTTATTATATTTAAAAGATCTTTAGATATAGCAGTTTTTCCAACTCTCTGGAAGCACAGTTTTGTGGTACCAATATATAAAGCTGGTAATAATTGTGAAATTGAAAATTATAGAAGCGTGAGTATACAATCTGCAATTCCAAAGCTTTTGGATAGTCTTGTTTATGATCAGCTGTATTTTCATTGTAAGGAGTTATTGGTTGGGGAGCAACACGGGTTCACGCCTGGAAAATCAACATTGACAAAATTGCTGATATTTCAACAGGGTTTGTTGAGTGCCTTTGGGAAGGGGTGTCAGGTGGATGTCATCTACACTGACTTCTCTAAGGCTTTCGACATAGTTAATCACAGCATATTGCTAAGAGAGCTGGCAGTGTTTGGATTCTCTGAGAGATTAGTGACATGGTTTGCTGATTTCTTATCTGGAAGGACCCAGCAGGTTCGCATAGGTAATGCAAGGTCGGGTAATATTGATGTATGCTCTGGGGTTCCACAGAGTGGCGACTGTTCTCCATTGCTATTTAATATCTTTGTAAATGATATTGTCACCTGTTTTGAAAATAGTAACTTTTTGATGTTTGCTGATGACGTGAAGTTTTATAGATAAATTTCATCCACTCTAGACCAGGCTAGGATGCAGCAAGACTTGAATAAAATAAATGAGTGGTGTATTAATAACAATTTATTTTTAAATATTAACAAGTATAATCTTATAAGTTTCTGCAAGGGAAAGATGAGGATTGAGTTAGCTTATGCTGTTCAGGGCCATGATATTCAATACTGCAGCACAGTTAAGGACCTTGGAATATTTTTTGATGAACAATTAACTTTTAATACACACATTAAGAATATCATCATGAAGTCATCCAGGGTTCTTGGCTTTGTGCTTCGCAAGTGCAGAGAGCTCTCCTTGGAGACCTGTAAAAGAGTTTATATTTCACTTGTTGTATAACTGCTTGATTAGGGTTCGATGATTTGGTCACCATTTTACACGAATAGCTGCTGAGCCTTGGAGCGTGTATCAGATTTTGTTTGTTTAAACTAAATATGAGAATTCCTGATAATCATATATATGATGATGCTTTAGTGATGCTAAACCTAAAAACTTTAACACAATCTGATCTCATTTTTGTATTCAAGCTGATTAATGGTTATGTGATTTGTCCTGAACTTCTGAGCATGATTTTCTTTAATGTTCCACTTAGAAACCTAAGACAAAATCGCCTATTTTCTCTGCCTTTTCATAGCACTAAATATGCAGCTCACTCTCCCATTGTGAGGACTTTGAAATTCTTAAATTCTAGCAATGTTGAAATTTTGGGCATTACCTTATCTCAGTTTAGGCATCAAATTAGGGAAATTGTTTGATTTGTTTTTACTTAGTTTATGTTTTTATTTTTCCTTTTATAGTCTAATTAGTATGAATAAAATATTTTATGGTGATATATAGTTAATTGAGTTAATTCTGTTATTATTAAATATAGTTTATTATGGTGGTTGGGTTTAAAATATTGTATTGTATTATTATTTTTTTGTAATGGGGTTGATCCCGTATATATTAATAAATAAATAAATAAAATTAAAGATTATCTTAAAAAAATAATGAAAAAAAAAATCGCAGTGTCGAATACTTCATTTTTTGAACGCGTTATTAAGTTAATATTATATACACGGACTGTCGTTTGAAGTGTCGATTTAGTTGTTAACATACAACATGCTTTTGGAAATACGAATGCGCTATAGATTAACTTCAGAAAAATCGAACAAATTTTACTGTTCATTTTGTGAGCGTTTTATTAAGTTAATGCAATATACACTAACGCCCATTTGAAGTACCGATTTCGTTCTTCGCATGTGAATTATTATCGTCTTAGCAGCGTCGAATAGTTAATTTTTTGATCGCGTTATTAGGTTAATATTACATACACGGGCTGTAGTTTGAAATGTCGATTTAGTTTAACATACGAAGTATTTATATGAGTGTTATTTTTTTGGAAATTCTAGTGTCTTAGGGAGTCCTGTTTTCCATTGTGTGCGGTTTATTTCGGAAAAATCGAGCAAAATTTACTTTTCATTTGTTAAGCGTTTTATTAAGTTAACGCTAGAGGGCGAACCGATATCCGCTTTAATTGCTGAGGAACTTGATGTAGCCTCGATACACCTAGAGAGTGCTATAATAGCTTCTTACGAAAAAGACTGCTCTGTGAAACAGGTGGCAACCCTAACTCAACTTTAGTCATTTCGTTTTCATAAACATCATCATCTAATATTGAATTGAAAACTTTCCTATTAATTTCATTTAATATTTCACAGGTACCTGTGAGCATTTTCATATTTTTTTGGACTTCCATTATATCTGGCTCATCTCTGTGGGTTTCTTGTTGTATTTCATCAAATCTCTCTCGAATGATTGGAGATATATATCCCTCTCTTTCAGTAGCCGATCCATCTCTTCTCTTACTATCTGTTCACTCAAGAACTTGCAGCAGCCTCTTCAGAGAATATCACGTCGGTCGGGGTCACCAAATGTAGCGTTCTCTGCACTCAACGAGTTCAGATTGACGTCAGAAAGTTCGTTAATGAGAACAGCTATGTAGGGAAACTAAACCACAGCTTATTCACATAAGCTATGACACTAAACTATTTCATTAATTATGGGAAATATACAATATTTACTCTATGATATAAAAATAAGACAAGTTGACTTATTCAACCTATAGGTCTTCACCGTGGGGATAGGGTGTGAGCAGGTTTACTCTAAAGCCTCATCTCCATTCAAACCTTATACACCATATGAAAAGTATATTTTTCACACATCGAGTGAAAAAATGGAATGCTTAATGAAATTTTAATATCAATTGGATAAATGATTTAATACGAAATAACATATTATAGTTGCAGCAGTAGACAGATCCGGATTATCCACAGCAGGCACATGCGACGGCCGTAGGTCCTGCAAAGTTTTGGCAGACTTTATACAGTGCTTTTCTTTAATGCCTCCCTCCCCCTTTATTTTTTCAACGGATCAATTTTGGACATTGAAACGGGACAGGCTCATGGGTAACTGATTATTGCGCTTTAGTGTAAAATTGACAGAGGAAAATTTCAAGATGACATCTGGGCGCCATATAAAAATTGGGAGGAAGGAGGTTACAATATAATAATCCTATAAAGCTCTCAGCGAGTACTCTATAACCCTAGAATAATAAGTGAATCTCTTTACTGGCATTGAGAATAACACACTTTTGTCGATATGTTGCCATTAGTGTGTTTGAAATGAATGATTAAGATATTTTTTCAATTGTCAATTTGTTTAATTTAGAGAATGATCTGTCTCCTTGGCCCTAAATATCGAAAGTTAATAAGTTTATTCTTTATTTGTAATTTGTATCATATTTGAAGGTTTAGAAATAGTTTAATTTTGATTAGAGGGATATTCGGAATTGCTTTTTCTATGATTAGCCATAAAATCATGTCAAAATGAGCTGACTTTTTATGGAAACCTACCATCTGATAAAAATGTTTTGGATACTCTGAGCTATATTCCTGCCGGAACTCATCACAAGGCGGCTACATGAGATACGAGATCGGAATATTGATTTTCTATTACGTATTTGTGGAATATCAATCCAAATGATGTCAAATTGAGCTGACATTTCATGGAAAGGTAACAATTAATGATAGTTATTTATATAACGAAAGATATTATTTCTGTAACGAGTGAGTTGATTTTTGCAGGACGAGCGCAGCGGTATCCTGCAAAAGAACACGAGTTACACATGATGCTGTTACGTGACCTGATTCATACAAACATTTTTCTATTTTTGAAAATTTTATAAACTTCTAAAAATAATAAAACATATTTTTTAATATCTTCAAAACTCATGTCAGTTATGAAAAGTCTCACTGTATGTCAAAATTGTGAAAAAAAGTTTTTGTACTTCTTTAAGCTAGTTACTTTTCGGAATTGATCATGAAGCTTTTGCATGCAGTACAAAGCGTCAATTTCCTTTTTTTCTGCTATTAGTCCTTAAACCTATCAGCTAAGTGTGTACTACTTTAAGCTATTTCTATTATCTCCTATCGGAACTGATCACAATCAGTACCAGATGGCAATATTCCTTTTCTACAAATGAGAAGAAACAGAGCTAAAATGTAAGTCTTTCAACGATCATTTATAAAAACATGTTAAGACGAACTGAAATTTTGATGGAAACGTTACCATTGATATGAAAAAATCCGTTTGTTATAGCTTAAGCTATTCCCGTTTCTTATTACCTAATGTAATTATTTTTTTCTTTGCTTAGCCACAAAACATATTAAAATGGAGACATTGTCATGGAAATGTAATGGAACCATAGCAAAACTTCTTTGTGCTACCTTGAACTATTTCCATTGTTTCCTGTGCGGAATTTGGGAAAGATTTGGCATCGCGACTAGGCCACGGTTGCCGGATCGTCGGGAGTAAAGCGGCTGGGGGTTGAGATAGGGGGAGAGCCAGACACAGGGGTGAAGAGGGGCCGTGCGGGGGCAGCTGGGGGTATTTGATTTTATGAGCATAGCGCGTGTTATTGGAATAATAGAGATTACTAAGCCGTCGCGTCGGGGCTGACAGGAGCAAATTAATGATGGAAAAAATGGTGGAAAAATTGAATACAAGAGGGGTTTTCGAGATTGCCTTTGTACTTGACTTGGTTTGGTTGTTGCTATGTGGGTGGAAGGTCGTATCTCATAATCGTGTTGTTTAACGTAGAAACTACTATAGATACATATCATTCAGAGCTGGGCATTTATGCTTATACAGGTAATTAATTAGTGGAAATTTGTAATGCCTTTATACTTAATTGAGTTTTTGCTATAATAAAGGTCGTAGCACAGAATTGTGTATTATAATGTACCTATCATTCAGTTAATTAATTATGGGGTGAGTTACATATTTAGCAAAGTAATCATTATTCCTAAATTCGTGAATGTAATTGAAATTATAATCATAGCAAATAGTTTGTGTGTGGGGTGTAATGTCATTGTGTATTACCTGAGATATCTCGAACACCTTGTGCTACGAGTACGGTCCATAAAGTCAAGTAATCGACGATCTACTACCGATGCCATAAACAATATAATATTATAGGCAAATATCTAGCCAGAATGCAGTGTCGTTCGATTCTATGGCTATGTTCCACGGATCCACGTTTGGTCCGCAGATTTTAATCTTCTATTCCCACCACTGGCCACCCGATCAGCAACCGCTCGCTTGCTTAAAATGTGGATTCATTAGCGTAGAGGTAACTTAAGTAACTTTAAAAAATATATATATATTTTTTTAAATAAATAAACATTTGAATTAAAACTACTGAAAATTTAAATTAATGTTTTACATGCCTAAGTCAGTTTATTCAGTGACTACAAAACAATAATAAAATAAAATTGGAATTATTATAAAATTCTTCTATATGGTGTTTCAGAACAGGCAATCGGAGTTTCAAAATTAGTATGGAGTTAGTATTTTTGAAGTGAAAACTTCTTTAGGCGCCTTCAGCACACTTTTTCTTGGGTAGTGAATGAGACTGAGCCGTCACGCTCATTCGGGTAAACTCGGTGCGAGAGAGAGAGAAACACTCAGCGGAGCGAGAAAGCATTCTGTAATCTTCTCTAGGCGCTTTCAGCACATTTTTCCTGGGCATTGAATGAAACTGGGCCTTCACGCACGACGTGTGATGCTCAGGTAATGCTCATTGGGGTAAAGTCAGCCTCAACTTTATTTTCCTCGAAAACGGCTACGAGCGGAAATTTGATATTTGGCACGTTTTTAGGCAACACTTGGGGACCGCTGACGGTAAATTGTATTTGGCGACTCGATTTTCCGTTTCCGGGGTATTACGTCAAGTGTGTGTTTTTTGAAATTTTTCTTTGATTCATAATAACGAAATTGAAATCGGCGAGAATCGGAAAATGGTGAGTAATTTTTAGGAGTATGTATGTTTGAAAAAGGGGTCACTTTTGGTCTTTCTAACGCTGAAAAAGACGAGAGGATCGAAAAAACCGAAACTACATTTCAATAGAGATTTTCTAGGAGAAAAGCTCTTTAAATGCTTCTCTATTTCAGAAATGCCGGGAAGTGGTTTTTGAGGGAAAATTTATATTTAAAAAAAAAAACGAAAAAAACATATAGAAAAGCTGATAACTTAACGAGAATCTACGCTAAAAATCGTAAAGGAAAAACAGCGTATATTTGAGCTATAAATTAAGGATTGAGTTTAAACTATACCCTAAGTGCCGGTAACAGTTAATCTTTGGTTTGACGTTAAACGCAAGTTGTTCAATTCGCATTTTCCGCTTTCCAAAGTTTAAACTTAAGTTTCAGGTTTAAACGACACTTGTAAAAGTGGCCCTTAGCATGCGATAGGTATCGGGATCGATACCCGGGGCTTGCAAGAAACTTTTTTTTAAATTTTGTTTAGTTTTTAATATCGCCTTGTTGAATCACTTCTGTCGTGTGATCCTAAGCATAACCCCTGTTACATAAGTTTTGAGAAAAAAATTCGAGGTGCTGTACAAAAGTAGAGATGCAGTACATCAAATCATCCTTGGAATTTACTGTGGCTAGGAGTTTTGACATTTTGTCAAGCATGCCATATTGTTGACAATTCGTTTCGCAATGGCATACAAGCTAGATATTCGCAAATGTATTCATAGACTTGTTGGGCAAATGCCCAAAAATGCAATAGTAAGGCTTTTTCAAGGCGAAAATATTTCAAAAGCAACAATATATCGTACAATTCGAGAAAGTTAAGGAGGAATCCCTTGTGTGAACCTACCGAAAAGTGGTAGACCACGCAAGTTGTCTCAAGCACAGCAGGACAGGCTGGCTCAAACAATGAAAAATATCATTGGACAAAATACAAGAAAGGTTGCTCCTCGTTTTCGAATTTCCAACGCCACGGTTGTCGATATAACGCTAGAAGTGGTTTAAAGTATCGAAAAAGAAAAAAGGCACCCAAATATACCGAAGCTCAGTTAGTAAGAATACCCAGATGCTGTCGCAATTTAAGACGAATTCACTTCGCGAATAACAGATCCATTGTCATGGATGATGAAAAATATTTTACCTTCAGCCATGCAGAACTACCTGGAAATTCTGGATTTTACACCGACAACATAGATGAAACCCCCAAATGAAGTTAGATATAAAGCCAAAGCTAAATTTGCAGAAAAAGTATTGGTCTGGTGTGCCATATCGGAAAGAGGTGTATCCAGGCCTTTTATTAGTCGCGTAAGAGGAAAGGCAGTGAATGCTGAGGTCTATATTACAGACTGTCTACAAAATTAGTTAATTTTATCAACCAGCATCACGGCGATGGAAATTATATATTTTGGCCGGATCTAGCATCAGCACATTATGCTAGAGCTACACTTGGCTGGCTGGAAGCCCGAAACATTCCGTATGTGCCCAGGATTGATAACCCCCTCCCCAATGTCCCTCAAGCCAGGCCAATTGAAACTTTTTTGGCTCGATTAGCTCAGAAAGTCTACGACAACAGTTGGCAAGCCCGAAACGAGCATGAACTTCGGCGGCGAATCTTCCGAAAAATAAGAGAAATTAGTATAAATGATGCCCAAAACTTCATGAGATCAGTTGGACGTGTATTGCGAGTTATTGAAGAACATGGACGTTTAGCGGCAATAAACTAAATTATTATGGTAGAGTAAGAATTGATGTTATACATATATTAAGTTGTGTCAATAAAAGTTTATTCAGTTTCAGAAAAGTAATGTGAAACTTTTTCTCAAAACTTATGTAACAGGAGTTGTATTCTTTTTTTCTTTGCTTGCAGGATATTATTTGGTTCATTTTGATAGCCTAAAAACTATAGACATTTAATATTAGTGTCTTTGATTTCTGTCTGGACCACATCAATTGACCGATGTCAATTTGCCGGGTATATCAATGGCTAGCCGATGCAAAATATACCAATTATAAGAGTAAAGTTGGCCAAAATGGAAACCAGAGATTTTGCCCAGTTTTCTTATTTTTTATCAGTTTCGAGCTAACCCGAACTACAACGTGGAAAAAAGTCTCGAGGCATTGAAGTAGAGCGTCGACGGCTTGGATTGCAAAAGGGAAATTGGTAGTTTTATTATTAACTTTACGCAAAAAAGGTTAATATGTATTTATAAAAATATCTGCGTTTGAAAACCATAACTTAATTTTAGTGGTGTCTCAAAAATATTAAGGTTATAGTTGAATAATGAAAATTTATAACTTTTTTTTATAATAAATTCTACTTTCTAAGTAACTTCGAATACCATATGTTAATCTGAGATTTAACTACACCGGTGTCTCAAATATATGAATTCTAAACGAATCTTATTTCCAACAATTCGTTAAAATTTCTTTAGATGGGTTTCTCTAAAGTATGGTCCAAATCTCATCATATTTTAAAATAATGTTTCGGGAAATATTGCATTGTGCAAGACGTAAATTCATATTTTTGAGGCACTCTGTCATCGGAGATCCATTTAAAAAATGGTCTTTCTAGTTTCTTTGAAGATAAAATTTTTCATGAGGAATAAATTTCTTATGTAACTTCAAAAACTTAATTAAGTTATAGTTTTCGAGGTTATTTAGGGAGCAGCCATTTTTATAAAGAATGCGCTTTATGCGTAAACTCGATAATAAAAAAACGTTTTTCCTCCTTGAGCCACGCGCCAATGTTATTTTAAATTTAGACATTTTTAAAAATATTTTTAAATGCACTGGACGCCCGCTGCGCCGCGCCGGCGCGGTGCCTCGTGCCGTAAGGAATTAGGGCACGAGTCAATTTTTTAATGGAATATCCACACTTTTCTTTTACATAAATTGTCGAAATATGGAAATTTGACAAGTGACATTTATTTGAATATAAAACCTCTGTAGCATTATAAGATCCTTTACACAAATAGTGCACTATATAAAAATCGGCCTCTCCTATTGGTCGATTTGTATGGCCCTCCGCTCGCTTCGCTCGCTTCGAGGTCTCAGGAAAAGGAAACTAACCAGGTGCTAACCCAAACTAACCCAAGACATACCCAAAATAAAAAAAAAACTGTTTAGAAACATAATCTTAAAAAAAAAACAACGGGGTTTGAACCCGGGCCGTCCAGGTGAGACCCAGTTGTCTAAACCTCTACACCACGAGAGCTCTTGACAGAAATTGATTGCATCACGAAGACTTATTGTAATACGATATGGATCGACCAATAGGAGAGGTCGATTTTTACATAGTGCACTATTTGTGTAAAGGATCTTAAAACGCACCTCTGTAGACCATAAGTGGTTTGATTTAAAGCGAAGAATCATCGTTTCTAAAGTATGCTATTATACGGTTTTTGGCGTAGATGGCGGTCAAATGATCAGATTTTGTATGAAAAAAAAATTGAGAAAAGAAATTAAAACCCCTAATATCTTTGGCCTACAAATCGATGTCTTTACATGTGCGTTTAAAAATTATAACTTAATCATAGTGGCGTCTCAAAAATAAGAAGTTGATAGTTGGAAATGCAATTTTAAACTCTTTTCATAATAAATTCTACTTTCTAAGTAATTTTAAATATCACACTTTAATTTGAGTTTTAATTATACCGGTGTCTCAAATAATAATATATGGATTTTTAGGGGGTCTCTCTTAAGGAGTTCTATAACCAATAATGCAGCTTCGATGTCTTCGTTAAAATTTCTTTAGATGGTTTTCTATTAAATATGGCCTCAGTTTCATCATATTTTTAAATAATTTTCGTAGTCTTTCATGTGTCTGGAAATCTGTTGGTTGTTCAAGGCGTAAATTCATATTTTTGAAACATCCTGTCATCAAAACTCCGTTAAAAAAATGGTGTTCAAAGTTTCTTTGAAGATTTTTAATAAGTGAAAATAATCGCGATGGGCAGCAGGGTTGTCTGCCCTCACACGTTATTTTGGGGTAGCAATGGGGTGCCAACCACAGGCTATGATTCAACCCTTTTTTGAATTAGACATCAAATTAAACAATAATACACAATAACATATTATATATTGATAATTTGCAAAATTAACCAAACGCTGTCAATAATTTACACTGACAAATTAAATGAAATAACAAACCAACTTAAAACTAAACTAACTTTACTCACTCAAGCATCATTCACACCTACAAGAATAAATTTCCTATTCTATACTAAATACATAAAAGATAAATTGTGGAATGAAAAAATTAACTTTTTGTTAATATAAGTTATAAGTACCAAAGATAAACAAATCCAAGGTTAGCTGTTTTCTGACAGCAGTTTGACTGACCCTTAAAGGTACGCGTCCACTAATCGTCATCGGACGGACGGTACGGATCGGACGAATCGGATTTTTTTTGTGTCCTGCGTCTACTACCACGGATTATTGGAGTCGGTATCAGTATTTCTCCCGCAGTTAGCTAAGTGCTGTTGAAGAAGCAAAAGCATTATTTCGTTACTGAATGAAGATTTTATAATTATTGACGTGTTGTAAGAAGAAGAAGAAAACGAAACTTCAAATATTGTCCCTGAGAAGAATGTCCGAATATTCTGGATACCCCACATTGTAAATTTCTTATACTCGTGCACAATCGTGGTAAGTCTTGCTACATCCATAATTACGTTCAAACAATGTGGAGGAAAGTCACAAACTAACTAACAAAAATCCTTGCTATCTTCTCCAATAAACCAAAACAGAGTTTTATCCATAATACCGAAACAGAATATTTGCACTCGATGCGCGTTTCGCTAACCATGTTAGCTGATTAAAACTGTTTTAATCATCTCCTGATGATGCTAACATGGTTATCGAAACGCGCGTCGAGTGCAAATATTCTGTTTCGGTATTGTGGATAAAACTCTGTTTTGGTGCATGTTGCTGAAGGTTCCAAACCCCAACGTAGTTCTCCAATAAAGTTTGGAAAGGGAAATATACCGTGACACTTGCGTGTTCTTGTCAGTATTAACAGTATCAGCATCGGCAGTGTCCGCACGAAACGGATTTTGATTTCGTCTTCGGGATCCCGTCCGGAAATGCCGAAGTGCGGTCGGTTCGATGCCGATAGGTGAACGCAGTCATATTGAAACAATGTAGATAATTATAAAATCCGATTCGTAGGATGCGTACCGTCCGTCCGATGCCGATTAGTGGACGCGTACCTTAAGGAAGGTTCGGAGGATTTTGAGATTCCACTAATTATAGTTTATTTTTGTATACAAAAAAAAACAACTGCAAAACTATTCGCTGCTGAATTTTCCAAGAGAGAGCTGGCAGCATTGCAAGCTGCAGGCACGCGGGGTGATTTCCACACAAGAAAAAGAGAACTGCTAGTGCTGCTGAGTGCTGACTACTGCTACGGATCAACTGATCTCAGTGATTATCACTGAGACACTGAGAGATACAACATGCATACTTCAATCTCAATAGCCTCTATAGGTAGCTACTAACCTTTGGGGAGGGAGGAGCTTTTGGAAACTAGACACACTTATCGCGTTACTATGGCGTTTCGGCTTGAATTTATACTTAGGATGTATTTATTAATTAGCCATCCAAACACTTGTAACAAGCACTCGCGATTGCCTAATTTCTTTGAAAGAATTCCAGTTTTCAGTGCCAATTGAGAGGGATGAGCCATCAGATCTCAGATCTCGTCTGCAACCTTGAGAGCGGTGAAACGGACTGACTGTTTCTTTAAAACGCGCTCTCTCACTAGAGTGAGAACGATCGTGGTTGTATTCTTTTCAGGGTTGGTTGTATTATTTTGTTTATGCCGTAGATATGAAGGCGGGTAGGGTAATAACGCATCTGGTAAACACTTCCTTTGAGACTGGAATCTTTCCAGATATTCTAAAGTGCTCAAAAATCATACCAATCTTTAAGAAGGGAGATCCAGCAATGACCGAAAATTACCGCCCTATTGCTTTAACCTCTTGTTTTTCGAAAATATTTGAATATGCTATGCTTGAGAGACTTATACAACACTTAAATGACAATGATATATTATCTTCATGTCAGCATGGTTTTAGAGCTGGAAAATCTACTTCAACAGCAATTTTGTCTTTCCTGGATGGGATAGTGGAGGGTCTTGAAGCAGGCGAGCGCCCTGTTGGGATATTCTGTGATCTCAGCAGGGCGTTTGACTGTGTTGATCATGACATGATTCTTGATAGATTGGAGCAGTATGGTATTGCTGGGAGTGTTTTGAACTGGTATTCTTCATTTTTAAGATTTCGAAGGCAGTTTGTTCAGGTGGGTGATCAAACGGGGAAAAAGCACAACTCAAAAAGCCTTGATGTTAACATTGGCGTACCACAGGGTTCCGTATTAGGACCTATTCTATTCCTCTTGTTTGTAAACCCCCTACCAGCAGACCTATCAGAAAGCAAAATAGTGGCTTTTGCTGATGATACTACAGCAGTTGTCAAAAATGACAAACATGCCTCCATGGATGTTGCAGTGAGTGAGGCAATTAAAGAGCTGAATGATTGGTTTGTTAACAACAACCTGTTCTTGAATATTTCTAAGACTCATTTTATGGTCTTCCATACAAATCAAACCCGTGCGGAAATCGATTTAGATCTACGGTGCCAAAATTCACGGCTAAGCCGTGAAAAATCTGTTAAGTTTCTCGGTCTTGTCCTGGACGATACTTTGTCATGGGAGAGTCATTGCCTGGATTTGGCTGGCAGATTGAACAGTCTCTGTTTTGCTGTCCGAAATTTAAGGACTGTTCTAGAGCCACACCAGCTATTGAGTGTTTACTATGCTATGGTACACTCGCGCATTTTGTACGGCATCCAATTCTGGGGCACTTCTTCATTTACAGATACCGTTTTTAAATCGCAGAAACGTGTGGTCCGCTGTATGGCGGGTGTGTCAAGTCGAACTTCTTGTGTTCCCTTCTTTAAGGAATTTAAAATTTTAACTGTACCGTGTGCTGTAATATATCAAATTTGTCTTTTTGTGTTTGACAATAAGGAAAAATTCCTAAGAAATAATGAATATCATTCATATAATACTCGTTACCAGGATAACTTTTTAATACCAAAGAATAGATTAAGCAGATCAAAAAATTTCGTTCTTAACATAGGTCCAAATATGTTTAATAATTTGCCTTTGCAGATTAAAACTTGTAATAGTTCACTGTCCTTTAAAAGAATGTTGAAAGATTTTTTAGTTGAGAAATGTTATTATAACATTAGCACATTCCTACATCCTTAAATTTAGAATTAGCATTAGAAATAGGTATTACATGCTGTTTTTTTTAATGTATGCTGTTTGTAGATTGACGATGTCCATATACAAATATTGTATCGTTGGAAAAAAAAATATTGGCGCCTTTTAAGGCGTACGCTGTTTGCGTTGTTTGCAAACAATAAGGAATACAATTCCTATGTAACTTCAAAAACTTCAAATATTCTTGTTTTCCAAAAAAAGCCAAACTTAATTAAGTTATAGTTTTCGAGGTTATTCAAGAAGCAAACATTTTTATAAAGAATGCACTTTATGCGTAAAGTCGATGCTAAATAACGTTTTCCTCCTTGAACTAGGCGCTAATTTTATTTTAGTAATTTTTAAAAATATTTTTAAATACACAGGAGGCCGCGCCACGCCGGCGCAAAGAATTAGGGCACGATTAATTTTTTTTTAATGGAATACCTACACTTTTCTAAATGTTCGAGTTCGTAAAATTGGAGATGGGTTTTATATAAATTCTCGAAATATGGACGTTTGAAAAGTGATATTTATTTGTATATAAAACCCCTGTAGAAGATAAATGGTTTCATTTAAAGCGGAGCGGTTTGCACTTCTTTACCTTAGTTTTTAATGATCTATCCATTAACATCAAATTCCGGTGTTACCAGAAATATCGGAAATTCAGAAATACGAACTTTAGGCCAAAACGGACGTCGGTGTCGCCGGATAAAAGAAAATGTAGACTGTTTTGCTCTAACCCCTTCCGTTTAGATTCTACAGGGATTTAATTTCACAAAAAATTACGTCGCTAACCGACGCGACGCGACGCGACGTGTTTAAGTGCGGAGAATACAATAATTTATTAAAAATTGTCTAAAATGCGTAGTCGATAATAAAAAACGTTTTCTACCTTGAACCACGCGCTAATTTTAAGAAATTTGAAAATATTTTTAAATACGCTGAACGCCGCAAATAGTTAGGGCACCAGTCAATTTTTTAATGGAATACCCACACTTTTCTAAATGTTCCAGTCTCTGGTAAAATTGTAGATATTTTTTATATAAATTGTGGACATCTATATATGTTTGAAAGAGTGACATTTATTTGGATATGAAACCCCTGGAGAATATAAATGGTTTTATTTAAAGCGAAGCGGTTTGCACTTCTTTACCTTAGTTTTTAATGGTCTATCCATTGACATCATGTTCCAGTGTTACCAGAAATATCGAAAATTCAGAAATGTGAATTTTAGGATGTCGGTATCGCCGGATAAAAGAAAATGCAGACCGTTTGGCTCTAACCCGATCCGTTTAGATTCTACAGGGATTTAAATCACATGGATTGTATGGAGCAAGTAATTTAAAAAATGTCTAAAATGCGCTTTATACGTCTAGTCGATAATAAAAAACGTTTTCCACCTTAAACCAGGCGCTACTTTTATTTTAAACTGGGCATTTTTTTAAATATTTTTAAATACACTGAACACCGCAAAGAATTAGGGCACAACTCAATTTTTTTAATGGGATATCTACACTTTTCTAAATGTTCGAGTTTCTCGTAAAATTTTAGATAGTTTTTAGATAAATTGTCGAAATATGGACCTTTGAACAGTTTTATTTATTTGAATACAAAATCCCCGTAGAATATAAATGGTTTCATTTAAAGCGAAACGGTTTGCACTCTTTTGCTTTAGTTTTTAATGATCTATCCATTGACATCATGTTCCGGTTTTACCAGGCATATCGTAAATTCAGAAATGCCAAGTTTAGGTCAAAACGCACCTCGGTGTCGGTGTCGCTGAATACAAGAAAATGCAGACCGTTTCGCTCTAACCCGATCCGTTTAGATTCTATACAGGAATTTAAATTCATAAAAAATTAAGTTTTCAAACGTGGCGTCGGTTATATTTAGGTATAGAGAATACAATTTGAAAATCGTCTAAAATTCGAGAAATAAATCGAATATTTATAAAATTTAAAAAGTCAAAATTGGCACATGCCCTAATTTTGTGAAATATTTCTAAAACGGTCCTATTTTGTAAGTATTTCGGTGTTTATAGATTTTTTTGTTGAAATGAAACTTCTAAACGCTCGCTGAGGGCAAAAATTCTAGGCCGTGACACACGGGTTGACACACGACCTAGCGAGACGAAAATCTGTAACGATAGAAGGCTATTGCTGTTTAAGCCTAAGGAGTTTCACTATGCGTAGATAGTGCATACAGGATTTCTTCTACACTGTATAGCCTTCATTACAGAACATGTAGTTTTCTATTTTTGTCAGAAGCATGGATTCAATTGCGTATAATTCTTCACCACCAGTCAACTTCTTACTGTCAATGCAGTCCTGTTTGTGGTTGATATAAGATGTAACCCTAACGACATAATAGACACACTAACTCTAACGAACATAAAGACATTGCGTATCTAAAGAAATCCGCAATCCCAGTCAAATCTGATTTTATTGGAATTTTAGGCTTATCAGACCGTAGTCCCACGGTCCCACTCCTCCCACTTAAAGTTGTCTGCCAAATTAATATATTTTTCTTTTTTTATAATAAATATTTAGGTACTCAAAATGGGTTTCATATATAATCTAGATGCAGATCATCAGACCCAAACTTGAAAATTTTAAGTTTCCAAGGTTTATAGTTTCAAAGATAAACTTCTATGTCAGACAAACAGAGGCGACCGTGTTATGGTTTAGTCTGGGACTTTGAAGATTTAAATTTGGCATATTGGTTGCTCTTTTCTAGGTATGATGACCTCCATATATATATAGGTATTATGACATTACGTCTTAGTGGCCCAAGATATTAATCATATATTTTGCTAAATTGTATCTAGTTATAGGTAATATTTTTGGTCTAAAATAAGACTTATTTAATAACCACTGTATCAATATTTTTCCGCAACCTTGCTAATAATTTTTCTATTTTTGTTACAGGTGAGCGTCAGAACTGTACCGATGTTGATGATATCGGACATTAAGTGAGTAAAAATAGATTACCAGCATTCCGCAATGTACTATTTTTTTTACATTTAATTATTATGTTACCATTGTGCAATTTCGATACTATTGAAACGAAATAATCAAGATGCTTCCCATTATGTATTATCTCCATATAAAACATGCATGATACAGATCAAGTTTTCGCTTGCAAGAAGTGAGATCACTATCTGTTATTTCGAGCCCCATTTTTTTTAAGTCGAAATGTTCCCGGCTTAATTTTAATTTTTTGAGTTCTTTCTGCGCGCAAGGGGCACCCAATATACCGCTTTTTTTTTCCTCCAATTCGGTCATCTTGTGCAATTTTGTCTTACGTTGATTTAATAATTTTAAAGTCTTAAAGTTCGTGTCACCACACAATGTACAGGATACTTGTGTGTTAATATTAGATTTGCTTAATTTACTAGATGTCGATGTAGAAGGTGAATATTGTATGTTTTCCTTCTGAGAATCTAATTAATTTTTTATAACAAAGAGTTTACATAAATATCCCTGTACACCAGAGACACAAATTATTGTTCTAACGAACAATTTTCTTATGATTTCCTATGTTGTGTGTCCAAACACGAAAAATCAATTTTTCTACATATAAATTTGTTGTCAAATATCCAAAAATTCTATTTCATTGCCCATGGCTGAAAAAGCGGCGTGTTCATTTTTGTGTCGCCTCTGATAATGTATCCAAAAAGGATGACTGCTAAGGCTTAACTTTTCTATGCAAAGAGTTAACTTTAACTATATGGATGGTGGTAAATATTTTCCGTCCCTCCATAAAAGCTGCAACATTTTTATTACTGTGAGATAAATTTTAGGATAATTGTTCGTTTTTATTAGCCAAGTTTAGTTTGTATGGGTCGTCATAAAAATTGACAAATTACTTTTCGCCCAAAATGGAATAAGTAACTGGGATATAGAAAAAAATATAAAAAATTGGAAGCTTAAACTGTTGCTTTAGAAGCTTACAATACAAACCAACAAATCTACACCAAGCTTTGTAAAGCACTATCTATCATATTGTGATTATATTGGATGATCATTTTACTTCTTTTTTGTCTTCCGACAAAAATGTGATCATAATATTTCTGTCAATAATAAAAGTATGGGGAAATAATTAATACCTGCTTCCGCTTACGTGGCCGAAAAATTGTTTAAAAATATTTCCTAATTTTTCTTAAAGACCTACATGAGAATTGGCAGAATATATTTTACCTGAAGGGCCCTTTATCCTTTTATGTGGAACCTGATCGGTTTATATGAAACAATAATAATTATAGTAATTGATTAGTTTTTTTCCTCTAATTATGCTTTTATTTTGTCGGCTACACTCTTTGTTGTTGTTGTTGAAGATTAGAGCACAAGTGCAATATTAATTACCGATATTGTTATAGTTTTTAATTATAGTGTTATCAGATAATCACTATGGAGGCCTTTATTAGGAAAAATAGTATCGCAGATAACAAAAGTAATAACAACATCGATTTCAACTGGTTAAATTTTGCATTATGTATTAATTATTTGCAATCATAGGGCTTTCACCTAGGGTAGAATGTTTTGAAATTTATGACATATGCATATGAGCTCTGAAATCTAGATACAAATCTCATTTTTTCAAACATGTATTTATACAAATTAAATGCTGATTTAAAATAAGAAAAGTTTAAACTTTAATTCACATTCCTTCTAAACCTTCTTCTGAAGCTTTTTTCGCAACTTTCGTACTTTTAGTGGGATAAAGATAAACTTACTTTTTAATTTGTTATTCAAGTTTTCAATGACATTTTCAAGAAAGGCCAATATCTCAGTTACTGAATTATCAAAGCGTTCTATACGCTCAATATTTTGGTGGAATAAAGAGTGTACAAAATATAAGTATGCTTCAGAAAATGGATTTTCAATAAATGATTTCATCATAAAGGCTGAATTATTCTCAGAGAAAAATACGACTTCAATGCTCGAAATATATTGACGACTCTTTCTATAGCTGGAAATAACGACGGCCACCTTGTTTTCGAATAATGCAAAAATTGCAAATAATTGGTGTCAACAAATTCACAAAATTATTGTACTGTGTATACACGGTTAGCCAAAAGTCTGGACCCGGCTTAATATCTCTAAAATGGGAGATGCGATTTTTTTTAAATTTTGGACTTAGGGTATATCAATAATGATAAATTTAAAAATAGTATCTGCGTTGTTGCCAGACTTACCATTTTCCCAGAAAAAAATGCAAACTTTGTTTTTTTAAATACAATGCTATTAATTTTATTACATTTTTAAAATCTACATAAAATATTAAACACATTTCATGTAGAATATGCTATACCTAATTTAATTCGTTTTCGAATAAAAAATAATTTAATATTTAGAGCAACGCGACGCGACGTCTCTTTGATGGTCGCTGAATACCCTTGTACTCATATTGTCAAGCGTCTCAATAGTAAATAGGTAATTTTTATTAACCGACAACTAATGTCAACGTATTTCAAAAATTTAAAATGATTTTAAGCGAAAGCGATCGTATTGAAATATTATTTATCGTGGGGTATGGTAATAGAAAAATATCGCACTCAGAAGCTGCAAGTATATTTAATACTGTACATCCAAATAGAAACCCAATTTCACGAAGTACCGTGTCAAAAATCGTACGAAAGTTTGAAAATCAAGGTGTTTTTAAGGATTTACCCAGAACAGGACGTCCCAAAATAGCAAGTAATGCCGAAAAGCCCTTAGATGTTTTGCTTAATGTTATGGAAAACCCACATATTTCTACGACGCTGTTATCGTTAAACCATGATATTGGTCAAACCTCTGTCCAAAGAATATTAAAAAGCGAAGGTTTTCATCCTTATAAAGTAAAACTAATCCACGAATTAACAGAGGATGATCCTGATAGGCGTCTAGAATTCTGTGAAAACTTAATTGAAATATGCAACAATGATGAAGATTTTATCAAAAGGATCCTGTTCTCAGATGAGGCAACATTTACTCTCTCTGGTGAAGTAAACAGGCATAATTGCCGCTATTGGGCCTTTGAAAATCCACATTGGTTTCCGCGAAAGTCATTCTCAATTCCCCCAAAAGCTCAATGTCTGGGCTGGTATAATAAATAACCGCATTATTGGTCCTTTTTTTATAAATGAAAACTTGACAGGAGATCGTTACTTCAATATACTTCAGACAGAAATAGTGCCTGCGTTAGCAAATTTATACCCGAATTTTCAGGCTGGAGGCGTCAATAGGAATATCTGGGTCCAACAAGATGGGGCTCCGCCTCATTTTGCATTAATTGTTCGCAATTTTTTGAACCAAACATTTGAAAACAGGTGGATGGACCGAAGAGGTGCAATAGAATGGCCGGCCCGTTCTCCAGACCTGACGCCTCTTGATTTTTATTTGTGGGGGCCACTTAAAATCAGTAGTCTACAAAGAAAAACCAAATGATTTGGAAGAATTGAAAATGCGCATAAGGTATGCAATAGAAGAAATATCCGGAGAACATTTACAAAATAGCTTTAGTGAAATGCGAAATCGACTAGCATACTGCCAAGAAGTTGATG
This sequence comes from Pissodes strobi, assembly GCA_016904865.1. NCBI lineage: Eukaryota > Metazoa > Arthropoda > Insecta > Coleoptera > Curculionidae > Pissodes > Pissodes strobi. The sequence continues at coordinate 47,631 of MU186195.1, read as the reverse complement.
GAAGACAATTTGAACATTTGCTAAAAAAATAAATAGGGGTAATTTTTCTTTGCATAAAATGTGTTTATTTTTAAGTAGTTAGTTTTAATATTTAATTATTTTTTTACTCGGAAACGACTTAAAATTAGGTATAGCATACTCTACATGAAATGTATTTAATATTTTATGTAGATTTTAAAAATGTAATAAAATTAATAGCATTGTATTTAAAAAATCAAAGTTTGCATTATTTTTGTAAAAACGGTAAGTCTGGCAACAACGGAGACACGATTTTTAAATTCATAATTATCGATATACCCTTAGTCCAAAATTTCAAAAAAATCGCATCTGCCGTTTTTGAGATATTAAGCCGGGTCCAGACTTTTGGCTAACCGTGTATATTAAAATGATTAAAGAGTATTAAAACTACAGTTTTTACGTCAATTAGCAAAATGCCACAACTAGTGAGCAGCATTATTTATAACATGAGCTGGACATCCAATTCCGATTAAATTTTCATTTTCACTTTGGATTTTGGTGTGTGAAAAATTATATTTTGGCCAACAGGCTTGCGTTTTATCCCATAGGAAGCAATATGCATCTCTACTACTTAAGTCAAAAAAAGTATAGTTGCATAGCTTGTTCTTAAAATAAATTGAAGTACATTTTAGAAATGGGACAAGTTTCACAGCTTGCATATCTAATGTAAGGGCTAAAGCTTGTTCGGGGTTGCTTACTGCCATTTCTTTATCCTTCTCTTTTGGTTCCCTGATGGCTTCAGCCTTTCTTCATCGGTGTGCTGTGCTTGATAGTCAGCTTCTTCAATGTGATGGCATAAATATATCTCCTATATTTCGATGATCCAATTCTTGCACAAAGTAGTTTCTGGAAAGAGGATCAACACTATGTTTTCTTGCATATTTTTGAAACTGCCAGTATACATCATTTTTATTTTGGAAAAAAAGTTGGCTAGAAAGTTTGGAATTTTTTTCTAAAAACGATTGCAAAAATTGTTTTCGTTCTTTCATTGGTTTAGTAAATCTCACGTGGAACAAAGTAAGTTGTTCGTTTTCATTGGAATGCATTTCAGTATTGCTTTGAGCGGTGAGGCACCAATTCTAACTGACCATTCTTTGAGCCCTGAGCAAAAACATTTTCCTACAGACAACAAGTTCTTGTGAATCCTTTGTTAAGTATTAATTAAAAATCAGACCTTCTGGAATTTTCTTTTTCTCTCTGGCTATGTTTCACATCAACTAAAGTATTAACGCAGGCGTTTTTGCTATTCCAAGATGTCACTTTTGTCCAAAAAGTGTCAAACATAACGGATCTTTTCTCTTCAGGAAATTTATAGCAATTTAGAAGTCGTTTGGTTTTTGCATATTTTCCAGAACTATATATCTTGCACTAGGTTCTCTTGATTGTCCAGATTTAACATACCGATATTTTCCATCAATGTTTCTCAAATCTTCGTATTTTTTCCTAGTAAACGTTTTCTTTCTGCCTTTAGTCTCTAGTTAAACCTTCTTTTCTTTTGGCGTTTTCTGTAGTTTGCTGGTCAACTGGGAGGTATTGATTTTCTTCAGTAAGCTCAGTTAGGATGTTTGCTTCGTGTTCGCTGTTCGACGAGCTTTCTTCGTCTAAAATACTTACTTCTTTCTCGATGTTAAAATCAGGATCATCATCGTTGTCTGTCTCGGTATCTTTGTTGTCACCATAACTTTCACTGTATTCTTTGTCTAAATTATCCTCGAATTTGTCGTTATTAATAGGTAAAAATACAGCATTCTCTGAGTCATTTTCCATCGCTCTTTCATCGTGTTGAACTCCAGTGTCTGTATCGTTTGGATAATTAACTTCTATTATTTTTACGTGTTCGTCTATAGTAAAGTTGTTTACGTCACACGATATTATATTTTTCTACAGCCGCGCGCAAAATAACTAATTACTAAATTGAAATGAAATCGCAAAATCGACGAATGCCGTGGATCCTTATTTTGCGCTCTAGCGCGAACATGGAAGAGAAAAATCTCACTTTTTCCGTCGAGTGTGCTATGAATGGTCATGGAAACCGAAGATAAATAAATGACAGTCGTGCGTTTATTACAGTTTGTTGCTGGCAATCCTGTTCTAAATATGCCCGAAGCCCGAATATATGTCAAAACTGACAGTCATTTGCAAATTTCAGAATAAGTATAGAGAAAAATGTGGATTTAATTTTAAAAAATGCGGCTGTAGAAAAAGTTCTGTGTGTTTTTCGAGCGCAAAGTAAGATTGCCGTTTTCAAAAGATTACTGCGCTCCGCTACGCGTCGCGCAGTAACGCCCGGTCCTACGTGGGCGATGTACAGCGAACGCGAACGCGAATCAGAGGCGATGCCGTGCGACTATATTAACTTTTCGTACGGCATCGCCGGCGCTTCGCATTCGCGTCGACTGTAAATCGCTCACCTAGGACTTGGCGTAACATTCTTTCTCAAGCGGCAATCCGTTACTTTGCGCTCTAAATACACAAATAACTATTTCGACATCCTGTGGTGGCTGAATATTTTCTATAACCATGAAATCTTTGCCGTTTAGAGTATTTGTGGAGGATTCATTTTCCTTCGTTAATTTTAACATCAAAATACTTCTACCGGATGCCATTCTACGTGTAAAAACACGATAACATACAAATACAATAATAGAATGCGCAACGACTGAGCCTCGACTCGATATTTGATTCTCCAAAATCGAAAAGCCAAGTTTTAAACTCAAGGTCAAATCGGCCAATCTTTTTTGTGTACTGGGCGAGTTTCAGTGCCACACCAGTGCCATCCTTTTCTTACCAATGGTATTCGCTATAAGATTTTGATGTATATTTCTAAAGCTATTTATTTACGAATAGGAGGTTTTGCAGTTAAATGCGTTACGATATATACGGGGAATTTAACGGTGCAAAAATATCACTTTGGTCAAAAATGCTTCATACGGGGTTTTGCTGATTCAGGGACGATTTGCATGAGGTATGCGTCTTGTTTTTTGTCAAGAAATTTACGAAGGGCTATGGTATGGTATGGTAGAGGGATCGCTGGGCAAGATTTGCCCTTCAACGCGTGCCACAGGGGCATTTTCGAGATGCCTCAACCTCTGGCGAGTCAGTGCCTGACATTCGCAGAATAGCTTGGCAGAAGCTATGGCGTTTTTGGAAATACGTGCACTCTAGTAAGGATCTACCTTCCACCATGACATACGGTGCGACCACCTCCTCTGATGCGGGGGGCGTGCGTTGCTGATCTATTTGCGCAGTATTTCTCCACAACATATTCAGACCTACCTGAGCAGCAAGTACCAATAATTAATAACAATATGTCAGTATTCAAAAACATGGTACATG
>MU186195.1:17486-29277 GCA_016904865.1 Pissodes strobi | reverse complement strand
TTAAAGATGCTTTATTTATCGGCATTATCACACTGGTCGAGATGGAGAGATAGATATGGTAATTAGTTTTTATACAAGCTTCTACGTTAAAAATAATTAATATATAGTCGAAGTCTATAATTTTGACCAAGCTGGCTTCTAAATGATACAGCTGAAAAAAGTCGGAACTTACTTATCAATATTAATGCTGTTGCATGATTCAGTCATCATGTAATATATGGCTTTCGAATAGTAAGACGTGTCACCATAGTAAATAAAGCAAATCACTGGTAAGAACGTATTCATTACCGGACCGTGACAGAAGGCTATTTCTTTTAAAAATTTGAAGACACATCATCATGGGAACCAGGTCTAAGATCACCCCGGATGATTAGATCCCATTGCAATCCTGAATTATAGAAATCGAATTTGAAATTCGAACCGTTATCAGAAAAGTTATTTTTTACCGTCTTTGAATTGATATAATGTCCTTCAAATAACTATGAACCACAAATAAAAATTATTTGTGAGACAAATTGTTGCCTTCTTCTCCACCGCAGTTTTATTTAGAATTTCTGTATAGAGCCGCTTAGGCCCTATTTAGAAATTCTCAATAAAACTGAGGTAGAGAAATAAGCAACAATTTGTCTTACAAACATGAATCTTCCACAGCAATATGGAATTATCGACAAATTATTTGTCAATACAAAACCATGGTTTCCATTAATTAATAGACATGATGATTATAAAATCTTGGATAATATAATAAACAAAGAATGTTTTGCAAAACGAGAGGTAAAATATGCATTAAGATTGCACATTATTACATTCCGTGTTACAGCTAATTTACTGTTTATTTTATGTAAAATTTGATATAATCCCTCGTAATAGCGAGAATGGGATGCAAAACGTTAACCTATAAATTTAGTTTAACGGTCTTAAAGCCGTAAATCTTTTATTATTTTATAGAACTTAATAAGACATGCTATCAAGAAAACGCTCAAGGTTTCGCCATAAAAGTCATAAATTGTTTTATTGTTTATAGGTATGGTCCAGTACGTATATTTTAGATTACTAATTAAAACATGTCGATGCAGGAATGAAGATTTAACTTCCGCAATTTTCAAATATTTCTTTAACTCTCTGTGTTACATTCTTGCAAGTTAATAACCTATTCAGTGTAATTTTGAAAACGGTAGTGTCCGCAGGTACATGTTGTGAAATAGGCATATTATAGATAAATGTCTGTAATAACGAAACCGAAAAAATCAAAAGTCATTAGATAAACAGGGTAAGTCAAAAATCGATCACGAAACATGTAAAATTATGGTAGGGCTTCATATATATATTTTTCCAACTATCATTGGTTTCGAGTTACAGTCCGTCAAATTTCAATTCTTTCTGCTGTTTTAAATTAAATACAAGATTCCCGTCTTAGGCCTGCTCAATCAACACAAAATACAATAATTAAAAAAAAAAACGATTTTTTTTAAATTATTGTTTTTTGTGTTCTGAGAAAATGATCTTTACTCTCCTTTTTCTAGGGGGAATCACCACTGGCATACCCACTAAAAGCTCAGCCATGTTCCGGCCTGTGCTTTAACTCCAAGGGTCTCTACTACAGGCCGGAGGAAGGAACTTGTAGGTCTGCCTGCAAGTCAAGTCCGCATTTCCGACGAATCAAGGTGCTGCCATCCCGAGTAGCTTGTTTTCTGTTCCTGTATGCAATTTCATGTTGGATTTCTCTGCGTATCCCCAGGCTGTGGAACGATGCGTCAGTTGAGGCCTAACTATATTCTTTATAATAGTGAGCTTAGTCTTGAGTGACATTTGACTATGCCTTCCCATCATGGGATTTAACATAGCTATTGCTCTCTTGTTCTTGGTTCTTGCCGCTTGGATGTGCCTTTTCAATGTCAGGTCACGGTCCAGGCGCACTTCAAGGTCCTTGACTTCCGTATTCCGAGGTACGTCGATGTTATTTATCCGTTTGTGCGGTCCAGCAGCCACTCTTCTCGTCTGGAGGAGTATGACCTGTGTTTTGCGCTCATTAACCTTGATATTCCAGATTGTCATCCATATTATAAGTTGGTCTGTTGTCTTCTGGAGCACAGTGCTCATACTGCCCGTGGCAGTATGGGCAAGTTGTATATCATTGTATCGCCAGCATACTATGAAATTTGCCCGTCGTCTAATGATGGTATATCGTGAGTGCATATTGAGTACAAGGATGGTCCAACGGCAGTGGTACTCCTGCGTCAAGTGTTCCAGGTCTAGATGTTTTTGTTTTCACATGAATAATGTTAGGTAGCTCTTTATGATCTTGATGATCCGGTTAGAGTGGCCGCCTACTATCATTTTATAGTACAGCCCCTGATGCTATACTCTGTCGAAAGCTCCTTCTACATCTATAAATATTGCCCCTGTCGCTTGGCCATTGTTTAAGCCGCTTGTTATACTTTTCGACTACTTTTAGAAGTAGTAGCTCCGTAAAGTGTCCCTTCCTGAGTCCGTATTGGAAGCAGGGGATCATGTCGATTTCGTTGGATTCGTTGTTGAATCTTCTAAGGATCACTCTCAACCACCTTGCTCACAGCTGAGATGAGACTAATGGGTCTGTAATATAAACGATATTCATCAATGTTTCGCTCAAGGTTTCTGCCAATTATTTGCTGATAATTTAAGTTCTCAGATGGCATTCCTAGAAAACTGTGACATTATGCTCCTACTGCATAAGAAACCAACTTTTAATGTATAATTATTCCATCTCGTATTCCATTGAAAGTATTTTTCGTCACGCAACAATGCTGCTCAGACTTTTGACAGTGCCGTACTTTAATGTTCACATTGCTAACAAAGTAGTTATCAATTCATTACAATCAAATGTAAACGACCTTCGATGGTTTTATTCCGCTTTGGTACGCCCTCAACTATTTTTGGAGTACGCCTTCTTGTACGTTGTTGCCACACTACGATATACATAGACATAGCCTTGGAGCAGGTACAACGTACAACATACATTTCTAAAATATGTTTAATTCAATAGAAATTATTTCAACCATGATGACGAATTGATGAATTTTAAAATTTTAATATTTATTCAAGTGCCATCTGTTAAAAAATAAAATGCTTTACTGTATATAACCATACTGCATTATAATAGAGAGGCTACACCATGTCTTCTTAACAGAGTATGCCTTCATGTTTTTGCTCTAATGCTGCTGATTCTCGAGCGTTTTAATCGTTTCTACTTTTTCTTAAATTCTTATACATTTATGAGAAATCTCAGCCGTTGTATGAGCAGAAGCATGTTGGCTCTTAAAGACATAACCTAAAGGTGATTAAAATGATTTTCACTTGGCGAAATATCTGCAATATTTGAAGTAAGAATTTGAAACTATGTGAAGCTTTTAGCAAAATAATATTCTAAATTATTAGCACACTGCCTAAAGTTTACCAGTATATCTTCGACGATGCTTGACGCATGAAAGGGCAACCCCGCGACGCTAAAGGGACCGCTGGTGGCCTGACAAAGACGCGGAAGCGCCTCTAAGAATTATTGCGGCAAAGGGATATGAATATTTAAGTGGAAAGTCGCGCTGCAAACCCTACGGGACGCCATGGCGTTCAAATTTATGCCGTGTTGGTGAGGGGTCGGTTTCTGTTATGACCTAAGGTCGTTCGGTCCGGATTAGGTCACTAGTAGAGGAAAAGCAACTGCAAAATTCCATCAACTTATAATTTTCTTTTGGCTTATTCAACTACACTTATAAAAATCAGCTTCCTCCTGGTGTGTGCAGGTGGTTGAAATATATATAATAATTATATTACCCAAAATCAAAAATACTTAAATCAAAACCATTCAGTTTTGAAATTAAAAATTAAAATATTATTATAAAGTTCTTTGATATGGTCAATTACAAAAAAAAAATAACTAGCCGGTTTCAACTATATTCAGTATATGATGAGATATTTTCTGTTTTACAGTCATATTTCCATATTCTTCACACTCTGTTCATTAACACAACATAGATAGAGTTAGAACACCGTCGTGAATGCAAAAGAAGCTTTGCTTTATGTAAACCGACACTTGATTGCTATCCGTCAAACACTTTCTGCAAAATCGTCCTGAGTTTAGCGGTGTAAAATAATTAACTTATAATGATAGTTGAGAATTTAAGTGGACTCATCATTAGCTGATCTCGTCAGCTAGTTGGCAACATTTCACGTATTCAACGGAACTGTATTAATTTGTGTCTGATCGAATGCAAGGTTAAATTTTGACGATGATTTTTCCCTCCAAAATAATAGAGGTTATATCACCTAATTTCTTATTAATTACCGAAATCTCCTCCTGGTAGTGCTCCTGGGATGCCATCAGTTTCAGGATTACCTCGTTCAATACCTCATTTGTCTTGATAAGTTGATCATACTCGGCGTCACTACCATTCTCGCTGATGCAACTCCGATCACATTCCGGGCAACAAAGGGCGTTGTAACCCACTACTTTCACCCTTTTAATTCTCACCGCACATGCAGGATGATAAGCTGCATTGCAAGATGTACATTTCACGTCACTAGAAGTATTTCTTTTACACGATTTACACATTTTACTCTCGACTTGCGAACTTGCTTGTTTAGTCGGCGCCATCTTGAATTATAGGCACACAACAGCATTAGACTTTGCTTTCATTGGTTGTGTCCCATGCTAATATAAAAATGGGTAGTAAGAAACTGTGAAAAACACGTGTCACACTCGGGCGGCAAATTTTGACTTGCACCCGGGCGGCAAATGTGTATGAGCCGGCCCTGGTTATACATCTTATTCAAAAATGTATTGTCCCCAAAGAGTTTATTTTTTTAAGGAAAATGCTTTTAAAGTTTTTCTATTAAACAGTAATAAATCTCGAACTGGAATGAATATGTTGAAAATTTCATCAATTTTGTTCAAGGTGGTTTTGCCATAATTTAATAAGTATAGTGGTAGATGACCAAGCATCTTAAGGTTAAAAAAAAGGTTAAGAGCTTAGGAAAGTTTCAGCCACTACGAGAGCTATTATTATGTCGTACGCAGATCGGATATAGAGTCAAGCTGCAAAGACATATTATCACAATGCATGTGCTCTAAACTGCTTCGAAGGTGTGCAGATGCTTCTTCAATATTCACTTATTTTGATTAAATTTAGCTTTAGTCTTTTACCGTTAATTAACGAAATTTAGCATTTTTTACTTAATAAGACAAGTAATGTCTTATTCCATGCTAGCGACAAAAGGTTCCTTATATCACTGGTATGCGAAACACAAGCTGCGTAATTTTATTGTTTTGTTATTGTATCATTATCATTGCACTTCCATAAACATAAATATGGCTCCTATCTAAACTGCCTTGGCGTATTCGCTATGATGATAAAATACTGATTTAGAATCTCGTTCTTCCCACCTTGCATAATCGTGAATACTTATTTTCCCGCTTCTGTTAATGGAATTAATCTACCGAGGGAAAAATATCACCTCATTTAGACAGACATAGCATTACATTCCAACCAAAGTTATTTTTAGTAAATATCTTCACTGGCAAAGATATCGAGGTTTTCTGTTAAGTTCAGTGATAGGGGATTCTTAATATCTGGCAATCTATTTTTTTTTTCGGGATAATAACACCAAATTTTACCAAGCAGTAGAAGATAAGCAATGAAAGCGGCTGGATTTCTAAATAAGAGGAATCGACATAGCAGTTATGCCAGTTTTGAAGAGAAAAAATATGCTCATGTCAGCTCAAGTGCAACCGTTTATTCTAGTCAAGATTGAATTATTTTGGACCAATAATCCTCTCCTTCCTGTTAAGTTTGTCAATGAGATAATTTCCATGGAGACAAGGTTGATGTCAGCGATGGTCGTGGGACTTAACAAGAAGGAAAAAGCCGGACTGCAAGGAAGCCTACCAAAAAAACGAATGACGATTTAGAAGGTCCAGTGTAAAAGTTGTCAATATCATCTGTAACTTCAAACTTGACCGAACGTAAGATTAGATGTAAGGTGTGTGTACCTTTTAGTACCTATATTAATTTGCTCGTAATAACCAGCAGAGACGGACTGCTTTATTGAGTGAGAGATTATTTAAAAAATATTATTCTTAAACGGCAATGATGATGAAGCACTAATTTGAAATTTCATTCTATTCGCCAGTCGCCTGCAGTATCCGCTTTTAATATCGCGAAGTCACCTGCCTGTAACAGGAAGATATTCCAATATATTAACAATTTTTTTATCTAATCGAGCACTTAATCAGTTCTTTCTTTTCTTCCTCCTGCATAATCGCGAAGCTTATTTTTCTGTGCATATTTATGGTAATAAATTACGGCATGGTAACCATGCCGGTCTATTTGCGACCGTCTAACTTTATAGCAATTATTCAGCTAATGACTATGCAAATCACCGCCGCGATAAAATCAGTGTCCCTCTCTCTTGGATCTCGTTTGTCTTCTTCTAGTTGCGGTTCTGTGGTTGGCTAATTATGAGGAAGTTCTAGCATGTAACTATTTCGTAGAACGTTATGCGTGTTAACATAAGTATGGCTGATGAAAAAATGAGCAACTTGACTTTATGTTCTGTGTTGTCTTGAACTACTTGCTGGCCAGGTACTATTTTGATCTGAAAATAGAAATCATAATTCACATCATTATTATTATATCTTGTTTTTTTTCATGTTAGGTTTGAGAGTGAAAGAAATTACCTCGATGGTCTCTTTCTTCAACAAGATGTGATTGAAAACAAGTCAACTACAATCATACGTAGCCGTAAAGATTAAATTGTAAACTATTGAACAATAATATAAAATCCAATTATAAATATCTACATTAATTAAATGCAAAGTTGAAACTGCTATTTTCAGATTATGAGAGAATAATTGAGGGGAGCATATAATTGTGATTTGACGTTTTTAAGCTTTTTAAAGTGGAATGACTATAATCATGTGATAATAAGGTTACAAAAGATCTTGTGAATGTTTTGCCAATTTTTCTACAGGTGTATATAATAATTGTTTTAAAACTCCGTGTAGTGTGTGGAAAATATAGATATGGTGGTAAGGAAATGCTAAAGCTTGCGTATTTTTAAAATTAATACCTGGCGTCATCAGCACACCTGCATGCAGATTAAACTCCTGCTTAAACTTCAGCTTTCTTAAGGCACCTTTTGCGTTTTAGAGAAATGTATAGTCGACTCGTTCGATAGATAGATATAAAGGGACTTCTATTGTAGAATTGCATATAAAGATTTCATCAGCGTTACTGTAGCAGCTTTGCGAAAACTAATATTGTGACTATAACGACTAGACTAAAAAAATTGCAACAGGTGCTCTTGAACTTTGATCGGTCTTTAAAGCACGCAAACTTGAAATAGTTTTTATACGGGTATTGTTGAGTTTACGTGGTTACGTAACTTAACTGTTACCGATACCTGTGCCGATACAAATGATATGATTATAAAAGAATGCATATATTTTAAATGCAATTTTAATTAAATAATGCGGATTTCTATGTATTTAACATCAATTAACATATAGGCGATATTGAGACTATTTTTTCTCATTGTACTTACAGAAGATTAGTAAGCTATGGCTTCTACGGACATTAAAAAAGTTTATCTATTTTGCGCTAATGCGTTTCGGAATGAAGTGGAGAGTGGTGGCTGTGTGCATGTACGAAACATACTAAATGAAACACATTTTGTATTCCATGCGAAAATTTTTAATCCAAAAAGGACTTCCTATAGAAGCGTAACAGAGCGCTTTCGACCTAAGCCATCATCAGTGTTACCTGAAAAGTAAGTAAAAGAACCACCCATTAACGGAAAGTAAGAGGCAGCTGTAAGATTTTTAGGAATTAAGTTATATTAGGATTCTGAAATTTTAAGGTTTGAAAGGCATTAAATTAAGTGTGTATGATGAGAATGGATATTTTTTGTGTGATTTTTTCGACGAGTAGAATAAAAAGGAAAATGGTAGAGGTTCTTTCGCTTACTTGTCATTGGACCTGAACAACATATCAACGAAGAGAAAACAAACAACGCACCCACAAACAACGGTCACATCACAATCAAAAAGGTAAAAGTCACATTATCTAAAAGGTTTACATAATTTACCTTAAAGGCAAAGACAATGGCTAAACCACGTTTTTGGTGGAATAACAAATGTGTCGTTGTTGACGTTGACAGTCTTGACAAGTAGAATGAAGGCGCAAGAAGCGATCCGCAGAATTAGCGGTAAATTTTAAATCTTAAAACTTAAATGTTAAATTCAGAGGATAAAAATGAAGTACCTGACTTTATAAAGTAAGTCTGGAAAACAGACTGGCTGCCACTAAGCTAGTTGAGGTTAAAAGATGTGATCAATGTTATATAATATAATTGACTTGAATTGAATGCAAACAACAAATACTGTCCGAATACCAAATTAAAAACAGCACTTTTGAAATTTAAAATTTAAAACTAAACTCTGTAAACTGTAAACTCCACTGACCATTAGGTGCATACTCTGCAGTTGAACATTATTATTAAGCAAATAACCAGCATTATACATATAATGGGTTTCTATATAATATTTGTTAAAAACGAATAAAATGACAACCAATTATCCAATTAAATCTGTCATTAAGTTGGTATATATTCTACACATTATTAGAATTTAAATGTTTAAAAACTGTAACTAACTTTGAAGCTTTTTTCTGTGGCCAGCTTATTTCAAAGTTTGGTGTGAACGCCGGTTATTGTTTTAATGCAGAGATGATGTGTTGACATTCAGTAATCAGTAGTAGAGCTAAAAAGTATGAAATAATTCTCATAAAAGTTCCTAACCTACTACTCTTACTAGAGCTAGGACACAGGTTATATTATTAGGTAAGTACTACACTGACAAAAATCGAATGACCATAATACAAAACTTGTATACTATTTGTGACAAGTTAACTGTTTTTGGCCAATATACAATGGGTTTTTCTGAAAGTGGTATTGCTAAACTATAACGATTATACAATTACTGTATACTGATTATTAAATAATCATATTAATTTAAGTTTTTGTGATATATCCGTACGCATATTTTATCCTGCTTTCATATTAGGGCCTGTATACCGTTAATACAGCAATTGCATAACCATTATTCAACCTGGTATACGCCATATATAGTTAATTGTATATCCACTATATGACGGGTAGAATAGCTAATATTCAAATATTGATTAACCAGTATTCAACTTGCATGTGCACCGTATATATTTTGTTGTATAGTTTACATATTAGTTATACTACATTTAAACTATATCTCATGGCGTTGGCAAACATTATGTTTGTGACATTACTTCAGTAGGGGTCCTGGATTCTATTCTCATCTTAATATTGCAATCGAGTCCAGTATACGCTAAAATTGAACATGTCAATTAAAATTCGTTTTAGATGCATGGTCACAAATTAGGAGTACCTACACCTGTGATCTATTAACATGAATTGGCTGGTTGCTACTTAAATAGAAAATATCTTACCTTATTGGTTTCTTCAAACTTTTGATTCACTCGAGGCACCCTTCGTGTGTTAATTCAAATGGTGAGCTATACAAGAAAAAGATTACAGACATCAATCGGTAGTATTGGTATACAAAAGTTGTATAACAGTAAATAGTCCGCAGTTTAGCTAGTTGATAACCATTGTGCTATGAAATATTTGATTTGTCATTATACAATTATTGTATAATTTGCTTTATATACAACTTGTATAACCAGAGTAGTATTATTGTTCATTTGCAGTTAATTTATCTTATATAGTCACTATATTTCTTAATCTAATATAACGAGTGTTATTGGCATAATTTCAACGTGATTCTAAACTGTAGCAAAATTTGCATATGCGATATGTAACGTTATATAATGGTAAATCAACGCCGTCCAAAACAAAAATTGATTTGGGCAATTTTTCTCAGTGTCGTTTCTTTTTTTGCTTGACTGTTTTAAACATGTATTTTTTGCTAATAATTTTGAACAAGATTTAAAAAACAGTTTTATACAAAAAAAAAAACATTTTTTTTTTTATAAAGGAAACGTGTATTTTTTTTCATCCCTGATCTATATAAAACTGAGGAATTTAAAATCAAACCTCTGATGTCGTCCGGCTGTAGCCTAAAATATTTCTGTTGTTGCCCAAAAACCTATTATATGTAGAGTCAAAATAAATAAGTAAGTTGGCATTATAATCTAAGCCACAAAATAAAAGCCTTAAGGGTTTGTTTGTTTACTCCAGGTAGACAGTATGTGAATATTAAAATTTCAGTTATTTTTGACTTTACTAGGTATTATCTGCTCTGAAATTATAATAGATATTTGTGGAAACACATCTTGTACCAGAGCAATCAGTCCCTAACTATAAATTGTATGATGTAGAATAATTAGCAAGTATAGTGTAGTGTAGTAGAGTTGAGAGTCTATTTTCACGAACACAGGGCAATGTTCTTGCCATTAACACAATAATTTACCTGCTTTCTATAAATTGTTCACTGCAAATGCACAAAATTCACAATTTTAAACATATTTTATTTTAAAAACTCGAGATATATCTTTACATCATTTAGTTTCGGTCCCAACGGGGGTGGCCATATTGGCTAATCTTTTCTTAGTGTCAGGGTCTTGTTGTCTAGATGGTGTTGAATCTGAGTATGCTATTTTTATGCAAATTAAATGACTGAGAGTTTAAAATGTTTTACATTCATATTTATTACTAACCTTGAAATGTAACTTTTTCTGTACTGATGTTTGATAATAGCGACGTTCTGTTTGTCAATTTAGTTTTAAAAGGATAGTTAAAAAAAAATAGGCACTACGTGTATAAAGAAAGCACAACCAACAAAATATTGTATTTTATGTATAGTTGCTTCTACGATTTTAAAATCAAATTTGTACAATTTAACAACCACATTTATTATTTATTTATTTAATTTAGAAATTTGTACATTTGGTGTCTCATTAGAAAATTTTTTTTTTCTTTATTCATCCAAATAGAGGCAAAATTTGTTGCCATAACTCTAGTTTCATATGTTTTGCTTATACTGAAAGATGCATCAATTCTGATTTTCTCAATATTTGTTGCGTCTTTTTCACCCAAAATTGTCTTTGCGAAGTTCTTATTTTCCAAAGAACTTTCTGCATATCCTTCCGTTGCGGAACTTGAACGCCAACTCCCGTGCCGTTTAAGTTTAAGCATTGTCATGCGAGCTCATGAATGAATCTAATCTGCTAAGAATCGTCGAAAATAATGCCCAGTATTTCCTTTGCGAAAGGTAGATCTAAGAACTACAATTTCTGTGGGCATTGAACCAATTTTGAATATGGAACATACAAGGAATCCGAAACAAATTACAAGAAATTATGCAGGAACTTGTAGGAAGAAAAATAGACGTGGCCATCCTCTCTGAAACAAAAAAGAAAGGAACTGGTAACGAACATACCAAGGAATATATACACTTCTTCTCAGGGTAGGAAAAGACCAACGAGCCAAAGCTGGTATATATCCATTTTTATACACAAAAAGTACCAAAAACACATTAAATCCTGGGAGCCTCTCAATGAACGTTTTATAAAAGTGACGATCCACTTATAAGGGGAAAAGATATAACGATTCTTGGCATATATGCCTTAAATGATGACGCTACAGTACAAGGCAAAAACCACTTCGAGTAGAAGTTAAATACAATTTTAGACGAAATCCCAAACACTCACGAACTAATAATTGGAGGGGACCTAAATGCCAGAGTGGGAAGACAGATAAACAG
>MU186194.1:93210-118766 GCA_016904865.1 Pissodes strobi | reverse complement strand
AATACTAATAAACATGTCTATGAAGTCCCTTCCGATCTGCGCGACAGGGGTTTGTAATCCATATATATATATATATACATACATACATACATATTCACAGTTATTAGGAAATGCATTGATTCAATTTGTAGAGGTTTTTGTGTGCTTTATCATAGACATATTTAGTCATATGCCTATGGCATAGTATAAATTGCATGCAAATCAGATGGGTTTCGCAAAATCCGACTTATTGCACAGTTCATACCGTATCGAAGCAATTATTTAACTCTGCGTCATAGATAAATATATTAAGGGGAAGGGCGAACTGCGTCGGCTCCTTTAATGTCGATGAAGCCATATTTGACTTTTTCATCCTTTCCTCATATTTCGGGCAAAGAGTATATAATTATTCTTTGTTTCGGGCATGCGCTTCATACGTTCGGAACTCGACAGAGCCAGACTGGATTTAATGTAGTTTAGATTTGTAGTAAATAAAATTTAACATGATATGTAGCATCTTAGTGAAATTGGTAAAGAAAGATATCTGGTAAACGTGATCGAGAATGATCAGTCATTTATGCATAATTTAATACTGACATAGAATATCAATTTTCAGAGGCTACACAATACATTAAATGTATTGGAATAAATTTTATTCCGTCAACAAATTGTTTAAAATTGGGAAGGGCATAAAGACCATGAAATATGTATTCTTAGAATTTTTCATAAGCTATATAAATGCAATTGCAATCTAATATAGGGTGTCCAAATTAAAAATGTGTTGCTTTCATTCACTATCCAACATATTATTCAGATGTTAATAAATACTACAATAGTTTTTTTATAAACATTTCTGTCATATAATTTCACTAAAATCTCTTAAAGACCGTTATAATAATCATAATAATATGTTAGACATTATGTCCTAAAAATTATTGTGATAGTACCTATAAAAACATTTACTTACCGGTCATTATTTCCAAAAACCCGTAACATGCTGGTTACATATTGAACTAATTGATTATTAAACGTAGCCAGATATCTAATTAAAACTGTTATGCATTTTATTTTTATTTTTTTAACAACCAATGGGAGGATAGTTGATAGGTAGGTGGGTTTAAGGAAGTGGAATAAATTACGCAAATAATGTATTAAAAACTTTTATCACCGAACATTTTCGGTGCTTTTATTAACAAAATGGTTCAGCCGTTTATTGCGATAACACCATTAAACGCTAGGCTACCTCAAGAAAAATAAATGCTGATATTGAAGTGCATAAGAACAATAATTAATCCATTGATTATTCTTGGCAAGAAAAATATGGTGTATATTTATATTATTTATTATATTATATATTTAACGAAAACTTATATGGGCAAATGACCAAACAAAAAACAAATCCAAATACAGTTGGTTGAATAAAATTTAAATAATCATTACACATGCCGAAGAATCGCGTTGGTAATATTTATTGTCAACTGAATCACAAGCGATTATACCATGGTGTATCTAGTAACCGCAATAAATAAATAAAAACTAAACTTATATAATATACTACTCAGGCCTATATAACGTACCACTCAAAATATAAAGTAAACAAAATTATACCTTAAGGAGTTTCATAGTAACTCGTAAGTACAGTTAAAGTAAGTACAAGTAAAGTTTCAAGTAAGTATGACTAACTTAGTAAAATAATACCTATAAACTGCTAGAACCACTGGATAGGATTGACCAACATTTTTTAATGACATAAATAAATAATGATTACATGGGTAACCATGTGTCAAAAACAATATCCAGTATCTACTTTTACGATAAAGAAAAAAAATTAAACTAAAAATATGACTTACCTGGTTTCTTGCCACCGTGTTTGTTTTACATTATAATTTTGTTATACATAAGTAATATACATTTTTTAAAATGTATATTATGCAATTGCAAAACTTGTCTTAGATGATGCTAAATTGGGTTAATTTTTAATGTCTAATTTATCATTTACAGCAATGTTATTTTTTAAAATATAAATCGATTCATGAAATTCCAACCTTTGCTGGTTTGGTTTAGTTTTTTGTATTCTTGTTTGTTTGTAGTTTAGTGTATGGTTATTTTACGTTATATTAATAATAATAAACCTGAAGCTGAAGCTGAAGAATATTAAGTTTTTGTGGTTTTTTGTTTAGGGCGCAAGCGAATCTCGATCTAAAAATTTTAAAATGTAAAATATCCTTGTTCTAGTAAACAGAGATGCAAAATAAGTTTCGGGAAAGTTTTTACAGGGATACTGAAAAGGCAGTTCAAAAATTGTTAATTGTTTCCATTATTTTTGTAACAACATTTGGTAAAATGGCAACATCTTTAAATTGGAGGACAAATAGACGCAGGATCCAAAAAACTCAAAAAGTCTGATCCGGAGACCTGAGGTTGCTAAATATAATATTTTGCTGCATATCGGTACGGTCTAAAATGTGTATAGGGTGCATCATCAGACAGTTCCTGAGTATTTTTTGAATATCCCTCTCACACATCTCACGGGAATGTTTCTCTAAACATTTTTTAATAAAATACCCTCCAACATGGCTAGCAAATTAATTAACAAATTAACTGTCCAAAAAGCTAACACATTTAAATAAATCACCGAACAATAGAGCAGAAATAATAACACACTTCCAAACAATCCGATCTAAACTGTCGTAATAGAAAAAGATAAAACTACACGGATACTGTTATTCATAAAAAAACGAATTCGTCCTCATATCAATCAGCTCGTTCCGCAGGCCCAGAATATGAGGAAAATGCTCCTACTGGTTGGATTTTATGCTTCAAAACACGTGGAGAGTTAAATAACTGATTCGGTACGGTATAAACTGTGCTTATTGCCATTAAACATAAACACTGTTCTAAATTTGTTATTGACGTTGATTAATCGAAAAATGCTCTTTGTTAATATTAAATTAGTGTTTAAAATATGAACTGCTTATCTCTTTTCTAGAACATTGTAATTGTTCATATTTGTAAACCTGTTTACTCCCCTTTGATTAATGTTGTGATATACCTAGCCAATTAGATTAAAAATAATATAATGTAAATAAAATTCATACCTATATGAGATATAACATTAGTAGTATCGGTTTTTTTACTGTTGTATAGTGATATATTATATGTTATAATGAAATAAATGATATTTTTGATACTTTATATCCATTCTGCTTTATTATTTATTATATTAGCACCTATAATATGAGGCGTGTAAGGCCTCTTTCAGACGATACGGATTTTAGCCGGTCCGGTTTTATTGGTTTTAAGGTGAATGGTGCATTAAAACCTTGTGACAATTAGTTTAATGAACTATTGGACTCCACGTTGAAACCAATAAACCGGACCGGCTAAAATCCGTATCGTCTGAAAGAGGCCTCAAAGCAAAACCTGCTTAATCCATTTTTAATACAAAAAGAGCTAGATATTGCAAAAAAAAACTTCTGTCAGTCTCCCATATTTTGATTATATTTGTACGTACCAAAACTGGCTATATGCCAGTTAATTTTCATAGTAAAGCACGGCTGTCAAACCATAACATGTTTCATCCTTAAACGTGGTCAAATCAAAACGTATCTAGTCCATTCGACCAATAAGGATTCAAGTTTTGTATTAGACGTCACATATTTTGCCGTCCTAGTAGAAAACGCAGTAAGTCGATTTTATCGACCAATGCTCGTCCAAAAGTCGATAAAATCGTGAAAAAACAAAAAGGTCGCGAGGTCGAAAAAGGAATAAAAAGCATAGACATGATGGTGAATCTTATTTACATTAAATCAAACCAGTTTTCCTATATATACAGGGTTAGGAAAAATTACCAGAACGGTCGATTATTTCGAAATATACAGGGGTCATCAAAAAATGTCTCATATAAAAGTTGTAGGATTTTTAAAAATCTACATATCTGCAATAAATTGGAATATACAGGGTCGCCTACAAAATTGTGGAGAATGATAGTTTTATTTTTTAAAGGGAACACCCCGTATATTGTCACGGACCGTTTTAGCTATCGTATATCGAAGCGTAAATAACCTTAGAATTCGTCACCGTCGAGCGCATTTGCATTTACTAGCGAAAATTCTCATATCAATCAGCTCGTTCTCTGCTTCCTGAGTTTCCGATCTCCAGGCGTCACTCTCTACGTCGACCTTTGTGAGTCAAGCAGTTATTTTGGGTGCCGGTTGGAATCAATTTTTGATTTTACCTTTGATGGGATTTCCTAACCCAATTTTTAACAGTTTCAGTCTATATTTGTGCCTTATCTTTTCTTAAGTGTTGGCGTCTGAAACTGTCCTTTGTGGGATTTGAATGCTGCTTTAGCGAGGTGATTTGAGTTTTTTTGCATTTTTTTGTCTTTCTGTGACTGCCATCATTTCAACATTGTGACGCACGTGGGCGGATTTTTATTCCCTTTTTAATCTCTTACAGATGCCCTCTCGCCCACTGTAAAAAGCAACTGGCTACCCCTACAGAGGTAAATAATTGTTTTTTTTAAATTCTGATTTCTCTTTTTCCTTGATGGTTGATTTTCATTAACGAGTTATAATGCTCGTCAATTAAGAGTTACGTGTGGAACCTTGAATATGTGTTGTTTCACAGGGTCCTCCCGTTGGGTCTATTCCTACCGCTGGGCCTATTCCTCCCGTTGGGTCTATTCCTACCGCTGGGTCTATTCCTACCGTTGGGTCCATTGCTACCGTCCGTCGGGTTCATTGCTATCGACGAGCATCGTTAGCGACAGGGCGTTCTTTGGCTACGCCTGTCTAACGGTACTACCTATATAGTCTTGCAGTCCTTCGCCTGTCAAGGAAGTCTTCCTTCTACCATGAGCAGTTCTTTTCTGGAAGCTGCCTGAGAAGTTACTCATCAATCAAGTGAGAAATTTCTATTTTTTTGTATATAAATATTGTGACAATTGCGTAATTAACTTACGGACTCTAATTATTATTTTTTTGGCTTTGCTTTCGAACAAAGATTAACTTTTTTTTAACTTGTTCTCCTTAATTAAGGCAACATTTATTTTATTCTTATTTTCTTTTAAATGAACTTTGGATATTGGGCCAATTTTGTGTAGCCGAAGACGCCTGATTAAATTTAACCGAATTCTAAAATACAGTTAAATCCGTTTGATCTAGAACCAATCCGATTTTGAATTAAATTTTCAACTTTTAATTGACTGACGCAATAACGTTGTAGGTCGAACTAGTTTTATTATTACTCTCAATTTTTCACGATTTCTGGCTTACGTTGGATACCCGTAGATCAGATAACTACTATTGTTGATACAGCCTAGTAGACTTTGCGTTATTCTTAATTTTTATTGTGGCCTTTGATATATTTTATATATATTCAAACAAACGGTTCATTATCCTTGTCCTACCGGTAACTTGACCGCGAATTACTTACGCTTAAGTTGATGCCTTAAAGTCTATAATTGATTGGTTGTTACAATAACGCCAGGTCTAACTAGTTATTTCTCATATTTTTTGCGGCAGTTACCAATGTGTCATAACTTATCCGGATAACTATAGTTAGTTAGTAATACGGCCCTGTAACGAATCATGATTCGACATCCGTGAATTAGTCTTTTATTAAGTGAATATTCCAGTTACTTGAATTCTCCTACAGCGACATAACGATCGAGTAGATATTTGCAAGGTCGCTGGCCTGCACTCACATTTTATTGACGCTATATTTTTTTAAATTAATATTGCATAAAGCGTTCATCGTAAATTACGATTGAATATTTCGGCGTTTGTTAAGATAAAGCGTGTAATTTATTTCTTCAAGTAACCGACTAAAGCCTATAGTAGAAGAGCTAGCGGCCAAATCGACTAAGGTGTTTTAACAAGGCTAGAAATTTGTTAAAAACAAAAAATTATGTTGCTTCCACAAAGCTATAATTTTAATATGTTCTATAATTCTTACCTCTGAAAAAACAATGGACAGGCGATTTCGATGGTTGCGATTTCGATGGTTGCATCTCCGTGCCAGGCGGGCATACACTCCCTATGTTTTATGCATTTATTATGGTGCTTTTACAGAACTATATTTTATAAGGGATATTCATGCATCTATTGTAAGGAACTATGTACAAGGACAGGCGATTCTGCTGGTTGCAAGTGACTGCCAGGCGCGCATATTATACAGCAGCGTGCAAGGCAAGAAGAGCGTTTACCGCGATTGTTTGGGTAAAATGCATTTGCTTGAAAAAGAAAAGGGGACATATCTTTATTTACCTTTGTGAAGTAGTTATGTCATTCGCATTAAATATTTAACATGTTGCTAGTAATGAAACATTAAAAAAATATATATACTCTATTTCGAAATGATGCGAAGTAATAAATCATTTTCTGATGGCTGATACATAGGCGTACATAATTACGTACATATACCTACATATTTTAAACGTTTACCTGTCCTAATGCTCGGACTTTCCCAGCATTATATTTATCACACTTAGGTTTTTTATTACTATTGTAAACATTCAAATTTGATGATTTTTTGTATGCATACCCTAAAGTTTAAGTAATTGTAATTTTTCAGTTATATTTGTTCTTCCGAAGAAGACACAGTGTGTTTGTTTCATTTCATAGTTTCAATTAAAATGGCTAATTCAGTTTTCTCTCCAGTGAAACGAGCGAGCAAATGTCCATTTTCTGTTAACGAAAAGAATATTATTCTTAATGTATATGACGCCCTCAAACATCAAAATCCTCTGTATAGCGTTGATACTGTGGTGGAAATGTGTTCGCAAATGACGGGTGTTTCAAAAACGTCGATATATAAATTAAGGCGTGAACGAAAAAGTGGAGCTGTAAAACCACCTATACCATCTTCAGGAAGAAAGACGGTGCCTATCGATGAAGACTACAAACTTATAATTAGAAGAACAGTACATTCCTTTTATTTTAATAAGGAAATACCAAAACGATCGACAAAATTTTAGGAGCCTTGAAGCAAGACCAAAATATGTCTCCAACGATAAGCAGGAAGAAATTGTGGACAACTTTAAAACAAATGAATTTCAGCTGGGAGAAACAAAGCAGAAAATGAAAATGAAAGATGTTAAATTTATCTTTGAGGCATCTTTAAAAAATGTCGATTCTGAAAAATGGCGTAAGTGTATTGAGCATGTTATAAAAGAAGAAGAAAAAATGTGGAAACTAGACCATTTAATTAGCCTAATTGTAGAGCCTTTAATTATATCCTTGGAACATGACGAAGATTCGAAAGATTTTTCTGACGACGAAAATGATATACCATAGTTCTCTACATAACTGTTTACACAAAATCGCAATTCTTATACCTTATTATATAAATATTATATGTGATAAAATGTTACAGTAATACTAACTGTTTTTGAATATACATAAATAAGTGAATAAATAAAAGTACTTAGGTAAAACAGGTATTTTAAATTAAATACCCAAACGTACGCTACTGCAGGTAGAAAATGGCCCCTTTGCTAATAAAGCCTATTGTTTGCAGCGGGATTGCCATACAAAACAGGGTGGAATGGTTAAAACATAATACAGCAGGCTATAACAGCTGTGGCTAAATATTTAGAAACCACAAAAATTTATTTGACCACTCTGTTAGCGTTTTGCAATTATAAGTAGGTTTTATTACTCCGCACCATTTCGAAATAGAGTATAATTTTTTTTAAATCAAATTATTCATCTTCGTCGATTAAATATTCATCTTCTGAAGAACTAGGTTGGTCTTCAATACCCGGTTTATCATCTGCAAAACCCAAATAAGTTATTTTCATAAATATCAGTGCTGTGATTTCGTTAAAAAAATTGCAAAATTATTATTATTGTACATCTCAAACAAGTTTACCTGAATCATTGCCGGAGGTAGTAGGTTGCTCAAGTAGAGCTTCGTACACAGACAACGGAACGATCTCTCCCTCATGCCAGTCGAAATTATACCTCCCATCTATAAGAGTCCATCCATTATTCGGTGGTGATAGAGTTGAGGCAACTTTCGCATGTGCATTTCGCCAGATACTTGTTATGTATTGAGTTCTTCTTAAATGCTGTCGTAATTCTGCTCTACATGGTGGTAAATTTGAGGGATTACAATTTTTGAACTTTTTCTTTAACGGCTCATGAATTTTTATGGGCTTATAAGTTGCGATAAATTTCTCGTATCGGGTTAAATTTACATCGGCTGTTGTGCTCTTATAAATCGCACAAACAAACTCTTCCAGAATGTTGAAAATGTCAGCGCATTGCTCCATACTCTGCGCATTACCAAGTTCATTTAAGGCTTTTTGGAATTTACGGTTTTTCTGGACTATTTGGCACGGATTTTTTTTCCTCGCTTGAAGAAGGAGGGATTGAAATCACACCCCGTGGAAGCCTGGTAAACTTTGGAATAATGATAGTCCTAGTTCAATGTGTAACTGTGATATATTAATATACTACTTTTTATTTCCCACACCATGCTCCATAAAAATACGTAAAGTTTTATTACACAGGTGGTCCATATTGCCCAGCATTATGATCAATAGGTCGGTATCGGATGCTTTTATTAAAACATTCGATTCGCCACCGTCTTTAATATTGCAAATGTTATATGCTAATCGGGTATCAGCCTCTTCGTGGTCCATGCATGATAAATTGTCATTAATTCTCGAAATAACGGAGTTATTTTGAACAGTATAGGTATTACAGTATTTGTAACTTAGATTGATCGTTTTTTTCCAATGAACGGTGCCATTTCATCGGTATCCCAGTGACAAATCAAGAATTCAACGAGCGCTTCCTTAAATTTGATATTCCGCAATTCTTTATCAAAATCCACTGGCCTAACTTGCTCTGGTCCAGTTATTTTGTAATTTGTAGACCAGTCCTCATGTCTATAGGTACGCTCATAATGCTTTATTGATGGCGTGATGTAGTGGTCAAAGACAACGTCAATCCGCGATGCCTTTGATGCTGTTAACGTTGTCATGATTTATTTGGATATGTTTCCGAATGTTTTTGGAATATTTTTCATCGTGTGCAAAAGAAAGAATCCATCGACTACAACTATATCAAAATGTCTTGGCGTATCAGTGTTTTCAAGATTTGATTGTAAAACAGGAACAATTGCCGACTTCTGCGTTTTATGTATAGTTCCATCTACATGGCAAAACGACAAGGGAATAGGTGTGAGTGGATATGAAAATATTTTTTTCCAAATCGACTTTATGCCCTAGCGAGACTGCTAGTAGTCGGCCGAACAAATCACGTTGACAACGGATCTCTGCTACTTTTCCAACCACTTGTACTTTGGTCTTGGTAGTGTAAGCATCAAAATTCAATATTTTGACTCTTTTTATGGGATTTTCAAATCTTGCGGTGTTAGTGACACAATCGTTAATGAATTCTTCCCGTAACTTCTGACCTGCTGTTTGAAAGTTTAATAAGAAGTCTTCAAAGTGTAGGTGAAGCTGCTTTACCACTAGCAATGTTGTATAGGTGCTGCCCCTGTAAGTTATTATTAAAGGGATTCATGAATCGCTCAAACGTCCTTTTAAATGCATGAAGTTGTTCGCTGTTCCTTGTTATGGCGTTGCCTTCCAGGTCGGCGGTGATATCGTTATGTCTAGTCGAGTCAGTAGCATCGAGCGTATACGATATCACGGTTGTTCGAGCTCCATGACTCTTAGCCCACCGCTGTCGAGCCGAGATGGAGTTGGTTAAATGACTGATTCCAGTCAACCTTCTTCCAGCATCGGCGTTTATCGTTTGCTCTAGTGTGAGGTCAATCGGTTGCCTAGAGAACGATTTATTGGTTCGTTGAATGCCGAGAAATTCGGCGTTCATAGATATTTCTAATTCCAGATGAGTGACGGGTAGTTTTAATGAATTGTCGTGGTACTTAAGTAGCCAGCGGGCGTAATTGGGTTGATTTGTGACAAAAAACAAATTAGCAATTTTCGGCAAAATGTATTTGAATAAAGCAAAATCACCCGTTCTAATACTACGACTCAGTAATTGATAATAATTTACGAAATCTATGTACATTATATAGAATTGCACTGTTTTCCCGAAATCGCCCTTCCGGCATAGATCTTTATGGGCAAGGTATGTCTTTATAATATTTGCCAGTTCCGGATTATGCTGTATATCAGGCGATTTGGCTGTTTCTCCATTTATCTTCTCCAATTCTGTATATAACTCTTCTGATATTGTCAGGTCCACGCCATTTCGCCATTGCTCCAAATGTAAGTTTTCCAGTCCAACTGCCATTAAGGGGTGTAGCCTTTTGCATCGGTTGAAATGCTTCCCTTGCAGAAATCCATTCACAGACCCATTTGCAATGATTCCGCTGTCGACAGCAACTGTAATTAAACCACAGTCGTATATGAACTTTCCAATCGCTTTAAATAAAGCAAGCATAATATGGAACGGACCAAGGTGTATAAATAAATTATCATATAAGGGTTTTTCCATTGATTGTACTTGTAAAGCTACTTTTGCAATGGCTAGATCGTAAGGTATTTCCATGGTTTTCCAAGTTCTTCGGCGATTTCTTGACTCTGCTTCATTATCTGAATTACTAGGTCAGGGCTTGTTGGTGATTCATTTATAGGCGCTAGATAAGCAATTTTCTGTTTTGTACAATTTTTATCAGTTACTAACCTGTGATTGAACCCAGCCCACATAGGTGTATTCGGTATCCTTAAGGAGTGACAAATCATCCATAGGACATCGATTTCTTTTATTTGTAGTAATGTTTTTGGAGTTGTGAGACGACGTTCATCCTTTGTCGATGTTAAATGTTCCACCATGCGTGGTTTTTTGGCATAAACAACCATTTCAGGTATAATTGCGTCAAAGCCTCTTCTTCTTTTTCTTCCTACGGTTGAAAAACTTCTACGATCATCAGTACTGTCGTCGTCCGTTGCATCTTCATATACTGTTTAGTAAATAATACCAACAGTGTCGTGTAGCGTGTCTTTGCCACTGGACGTATCGACGTAGCGGTCGAACGCGATCCCTGTAAACAGCTGAGTTGATCGTAAAATATCTTCGGGACAGGTACCAGAGCGTTTCACTGATGCGAAGGTTGCTTCCGTTTCCAGTTCTTCGATAACATAATAGCTGCAACAGTGCCCATACCTGTCACCGATTTCTACTACTTTGCGACTACTTGTTAGATTTTTTAGTGTGATTGCCAACGTAATGTGTTTTCTAGTTTTGATTCTTCCATTTGCAACGTTGTATATTAGATCCTCTGCCAATGAGGCAACTTTACGTCGAAAATTACTACTATTCCTTCGCCTTACTATTGAGCCACCGAATACATTTGAATAAAACTCAGTTATATCACGAGGTATGGTGCATTCTCCTTTCAATAAGTCCGCGGTCTTCAAATCTTCCAGCAATGGCTTCTTCTCTATTTCTAATATTTTCTGCCGGAGGATTAATGCTGCTTTTTGTAAAATTTCCGAGGCTTCCAACTCGCAACACAAGTGGTAGTCAATGGGGAAATCCTTAGGCTGTACATATTTTTTACGCCCTATTTTTATTACAATATAGTCGTGGAAAGTTTCTATTAACTTCTGTTCAAAATGTTGAGTGCTAAACGTACTGTCATATTGGTTTCCATCATCTTCGGCTATTTTTTTCAAGATTGCCACATAATAATCGCATAAATAGTTCAATGTAAAACATCTTTGCTGTTCAATAATATTTTCATTGATGAAATTGGCTATTTCTGCAAATGTTTGCTGATGGTATTCTCTAACAATATGATAAGATATCTTTGGTTTTTGCTCATGTTCTTTCTTTAACTGATTTGGTAAACCAATGCGACGCATATTATGATAATGGATGGTTTCAGATAAAATTTTCCCTAATTTTCCAATTGTTGAACTATGTCTAGTTATTTATTTTAGACTCCTTATAAATGAGTCTTTCGTGGTATGATGTAGCGGCTGGTACTGCCTTTTATATCTTTTTATCTTTTTATCTCAAATGATACATACCGACGTAGACGGTACTATTTCGACATTGTCCGTAACATGACCATCTTCGGTGATTGCTGTTTCTAAGGTAGGAATGTCATCGTCACGAAACGGTACTGCATCGGATGCTTCAGCATTTCCTAATTCTTCGCTTGTGGATGCCATATTTTCAGCTGACACTATGAAACAAAACAAATATATTCTTCACTAGTCCAGATTATTCCGACAATGAAGAAACCCGACTGCGTAATACAACAATTTTCAGGAACTATAACACGTAAACATAGTTTATTCAGCTCTTTCCCTCCATGAGGAGAAACAGATCACGATGATACCGATCGATGGTTGATCTGTTTTTTCTCATGTAGGGAAAGGGTTGAATAAACTAAGTTTGTTGAAACTCATCCTCCATTCTTTCCTTGGTGGACTATAATACGTATTATAATAAACGACCTAACCTATGTACCTAATAATGCACTGAAACATTCAATAAATTTACTTACTTGAGGAGACTGTTGATTCCAGGGCCTGAAACTCTGACCCTTCTCTGTATTTTTCGACACCGCTAAGAAATATTTATAGCAATCAACGTGGTATCCATTTGTATCACTTATTTCTGCTGGCAACACTATGTCTTTGTATTTTAGGTTGTATTTTCTTCTAATATTCAAGATATTACGGCTGTGTGATAGTGTTTTGGCTGTAAACATTACTACGCGTTTTGAAGTGTTTTTATTACAAATTACCCAAATAAAGTTCGACCGCTCCATCATTAATTTCACAACAAATACCGATATTAAGAACACTTTTTATTCACCAGATCTAGTTACTGCATGAAATACACACATGATAATCAGAATAGAGTCGGAAAAGTGATCACTTAGTGTTCAAGATACACATAAAATGCATTTGAAACGTATGACACACAATTAATGTTTAAAAGAATTGATAGGAATGACATTAACAATATTTTCCTAGTTAATTATACTTTTAAACATGAAAAAGTCTTAGTTGTGTGTCGCGCGTTTTTACGGACTTTTTTACGGAAGATGGTTGATAAAAACCCCTAAATTACAAATTCGGTACGAAATATCATTGTAGATTTATGGAAACAGGGCAAGTATTACGAAAATATTGGAGAAAGTGTTGGAAAATCACGTGGAAGTATTCAGTATATTTTTAACCAATTTATAATTTTGCTCGCCTGGCAGTCGCTTGCAACAACAGAATCCTGTAGTTTAACATAGTTTCTTAAAATAGATGAATAAATAAATAAATAAATTATAGCTTTGTAAAAGCACCATAAAAAATACATGAAATATAGTGTGCCCGCCTGGCACGGAGATGCAACCATCGAAATCGCCTGTCCATTGTTTTTTAATTTCAGTGGTAAGAATTATAGAACATATTAAAATTATAGCTTTGTGGGAGCAACATAATTTTTTGTTTTATTTTGCATTTTGAAAAGTTAATTTATCAGTGACGCAACACGATATGGCGTGACAGGTCATTACCATTCCCATTAAGTACTATTTTATCATTTGTTAACAAATTTCTAGCCTTGTTAAAACACCTTAGTCGATTTGGCTGCTAGCTCTTAGACTACTACTATTTCTCGTTGAAATATAAATATTACCATAAAATTAATCTGCTAGAACTACTGGTAATTTTCTCATCTTTATTCTTTCTTTTTATGACCAGCTGTGATATTTCATTTAACAGTAATAAACCGATTATTTGTTTGTCTATTTACCTGTTTTATTAAATTAACTCTTGATTAATATTCCAAAGGAGAGGCCCGCTGAAGTAAGTATCTGATTTATTATTATTAGCGCTCAATAATTGAATCGTTCTGGATTTACCTTTGATTAATATTTGAGTATTTGTGTAATACTGACTTTAGTTACTTTTGATTAATATTTGAGTATTTGTTTATCAATGACTTTAATTTTTCTTCGGTTAATATTCGTGTATTTGCTTATTACCGACTTTGATTTTTGATTAATTTTTGAGTAGTTATTTTTCCATTATTAATACTGATAATTTGCCGGCATTCATCTGATCTAATTTTCTAACTTATTTTTGTTGTTTTATTGATCGCTTTTCTTGATAGAAAAAATAACAAATTTTGGTATTCTTTTTTTTTTATTCTGTCGCGAAGCTTAACCTAAAACGAGTTCCATATTTCAACATTGAGGTATTTCTCGCCTGTGCCGTCTACAGGCTCGTGGCACCTTAAATACATCAAAGTTCGCAAAGTAAATAATGACTCATTTTTGGATGTCACGTTTCTAAATCGATGGATAGGAAAAAGAGGGCCTATCGAATGACCTTCACGGTCCCCCGATCTTTCTCCATTAGATTTCTTTTATTGGGGTCACCTGAAAAACAATGTTTAACGAAACAAATCCATGATTCAAATTTTAAATGAAAGTGAGAAAATAACAAGGGAAATGGTTTTAAATACACAAAGACATTTTTGTGATAATTTATATCATTGTCAGTTAGTAAATGGGGGCTATTTTCAACATTTGTTAAAAAATAGAGCCGGTTTTCCATGATTTCCAATACCGTTCTTTTTAACGTTAACAATAAAATTGTTTCTTGAAATTTATTTTGTTTTTTAACTGACCAAAATGTCATGATATCTAGAAAACTAATGAATTTAGGCATAAAGTAAGGTTTATAAAAAATATTCAAAATTGACCGGACAATCAAAATAAGCAATAATAATATTACGCTCTTTCTGTCCTTCTAATGGGCGCAAAACCTTCACTCCAGCTTAGAAGGAACTGTAAGTGAATATCTCAAATTGAAAGAAAAATTTTGAGAATTTAAAATTAGAAATTGAGTGAATTTACGTATGTCGATGCGTAGGTTAGAACGAGTTGTCGCCGAGCGTATAAATTAGGCCCTAGCTCAAATGTCAGAGAGGAGGGGTGGGTTTGATGAATTTAAGGTGCCACGAGCCTGTAGACGGCACAGGCGAGAAATACCCCAATGTTGAAATATGGAACTCGTTTTAGGTTAAGCTTCGCGACAGCACAATAATAAAAATACCGACATATTCTACGTTATTTCCCTTACCATCTCCCATACGTTAAATGTTACGCAAATGTTTCTACTTGTCATAAAAAAAAATCATAAAGTTTATTCACTGCAGTTGTGTTAATTACTATCCGACATGTTCCAATGCAAACTGAAACAATCTCTGCTAACTTTTCGGGCATGCGTAATAACGAAACAAGAATGGGTAATAGCAGCGAATATTAACTAACGATAAGAAGATTCACTCTCCGCGGCGGCACGTCAACGGTATGCCTCCTTCCTCACGCAAAAACTAGCATGATACTGGCATGCGACCTTTGGACCCGGCACACACTGGTCGAATTTCTAGGAAAGCTGGCCATAATAAGGTTTACCAAACATAAGACATAAAAGTTATTAAGTATTAGGTACACGTTTAATATATCGTGTTTTAGACAAATAATTGTTGAATTCTTGGCTCATCATCTATATTTATATATAGTGTAACGAAGCCCTTTACTTACTTTTTGCGACCTCCTGTATATCGGTTTTCTCGGGCGCCACCCCTTTGATATTTACAGCGACAAAGGGGATCGCTGTTCGCCTATCGGGTAGCCTTTAGACAGTGGAGAAACGGTTGTCCAAGGTTCGGTTTTTAAATAATCGGAATCGGTCCCTGGTAAATGAAACACTCCGTGTAAACAAAATAATGGTCGTGTTTATCCGACAGTAAGTATAAGCCTAACTTTTTTATAGCTAAAAGTATCGGACAACCTATTCTAAGCGACCCAACCCGGTAATATGTAAGAAAACTCAAACGGTAGTAAAATAATCGAAATCTCTAGTCGCGCGGTAGACTGTAGCGGTGCGGAAGCCCCACGGTAAGTATGTTAGCAACTACATTAAACGGTAGCGGTACGGAAGCCCTACGGTAAATACGGCAGTAAACACGGTAAACGGTAGCGGTATGGAAGCCCTACGGTAAATATGGTAGTTAATACGGTAAACTGTAGCGATAGGGAAGCCCTACGGTAAGTGCGGTAGTAGATACGGTGAACTGTAGCGGTCCGGAAGCCCTACGGTACGTGTGGCAGTAGATACGGTACGGAAGCCCTACGATAAATACCGTATACGGTTCTAAATAGCTCCAGCTCTATGACACGGTCGGTTCAGCAGAACGGTTCCCTAACTCGGACGTGAAGCCTGGATGGACTTAGTTTGGAAGAATACTTAGCCGGGATTACTCCGCTTGCCAATAGGGGAGCCGGGATTACTACGGGAGGATGGCCGGGATTACTCCACTTGCCAATAGGTATGGCCGGGATTACTCCACTTGCCAAGGCAGGATGGCCGGGATTACTCCGCTTGCCAAGGCTGGATGGCCGGGATTACCCCACTTGCCAATAGGGAAAGGATCACGGACCAGGAATACCGTACGACGGATATTTACCTGCTCGGTCGGTCGGTCTTTCCTGGTTTGTCTGGAGCTGGGCGTGGTCGGCGGTGTCTCCTACTGGTGGGGTATGCTGCTTGCTCGGTGCCAGGCTGCGGACTGGACTGCCTCTCGACCGCCAACTGACTCGACTCGAGAACCCCGAGTGGGTACTGCCTGTTTAGCGCGATGCGGCCTGGTTTTGTTAGCTCGACGCATAGTGGGGATCGCCGCGATCGCGTCATCGGCCGGCCGATAGGTGGGGACCTCACGCGCAGCGTGATGCGGCCCGGTTTTGTTAGCTAGACGCATAGTGGGGATCGCCGCGATAGCATATTTAAATTATATTTTATGAAAAAGAATGATGTTAATAGCACGTAAAGTAAGAAAGTTAATCCGTAGTGCATACCATTCCCCTAAAAATATAGTAACTTCGTTACAATAGGGTGTATCAATTTTCACTAACGATAGGAATCATTTGTATGTTCTTAAACCGTTTTAAAAAATGATTTTGAACATTAAGGGCTCCTTCTTTGTAAAAAAAGTGTTTTAATTCGATGACCCAAATTTTGTTTTTGCAACGGTTAATTCAGGACTCTCACGAGCAAAATGAATGTTAAGTGGACGACAGAAACGCGTTGATGAGGGCCTGCAATTTTGCCATACAAGTATTTCAGTTATCGCTATTTTTAAAAATTAATCTAATAGGAACCAAACTAGTAAAAAATATAGAAGCATCAGTGCATCTGTTGTTCAAAAACACTTGCTTATTTTCTGACTCTCCCAAGGTAATATCAAAGCCATATTTACAAATTAAAACTAAATTATAAATTTTAACTGCTGATTCAGCCAAAGTATTTATTACCTGTTTTTATAATAACATCAGTCTTGCATCAGCAATAATGATTCTACCGAAATATCAGCTTCAGTTTCACTTACAGTGGTATGCACCGGCAGCTCTTAACTGGAGTTAAGGATTTGACTACAGTTAATTCAAATATTTTTATGCACCATCACTTAAAAAATGCTTAATTACAGTTAAATTTAGTCCAGGAAATTTCTAGGTTTAGCGAGAGATTAACAAACTAGCTGCTTCATGCGCATGCTACAAACCGCGCAATATACTTATTATTATTTTAAACCGCTTTGTACAAGATCCACGACATTTTAAATTTCAAAACCTAATTTCTATTTAAAGCATGTAAAAAAGATTATTTTGGTTTTGTAAAATACAGTTTCTGATATTAAGTTGTAAAACAAAATGTATTACCTGTATTATTCTTTATCGCCTGCTTAATATAATTCTGAAAATGCGTTTACTTACCTTTTCTTTCACAAATCACCACAAAACTACAAACCAGAAATGCTGTCGAGCGGCTAAAATGCAAGTTACGTTCCATGATTTAATTGGTCGGAGCGGCTAAATACCAAGTTGCGACCCATAATTTTGGAAATTTTGGGTTAGTCTTGGGTTAGCACTTGTAGTTTCCTTTTCTTGAGTAGTGCTTCGGTCTCGACGAGACTGGTCTCGGTCTCGTCTCGTCTCGTCTCGAAATTCGAGACCGATACCGAGACGAGACTAGGAATTATAACTCGAGATCGAGACCGAGACTTAAAGGTTCGAGTCCGAGAGTCTCGTCACGTCAGTCTCGATAGTCTCGAGTCTCGAGTGTTGAAATAAAAATAATTTATAAGTAGGATAGTACGAAAATAATGGTTTGTTTTTTTTTTAATTGTAGGTAACGGACAAAAAATAAAAAAACATTTAAGTACACGAAAATCAACGAAATCTAGGAAAGTATGTACCGGGTGTCCCAAATTCGAGCCTCATCATGGGGATCTCGGAAACTAGAAGAGATACAAGGTCGGTTAAATTGAGGCAAAGTTGCGTAATTTGATGCTGATCAAAATGCCACCTTAAAAGTGTTAAAATTCCGAAGATATTTGGAAAAGAAACGAATATTCTCGATTGCATTTTTATTTTTTTATGACTCTATTTGAATAGATATATCAAAATAAATTTGACATTCTCATTGCTACTTTTTCTGTTCTACAAGATGATGTTATCAGCTTTTCAAACCGACGTTTCGTCTTGAGCTGCCATCATTAACTTTGTTTTTTTAAATACGGCCCTGCATTTTTTATTACAGATTTTAAGAGATTCTAAGGTCCCAAAACCAATGATGTATCGAACTTGTTCGAAAAATTCATATTAATGGCTTTTTTCATAAGAACTCATGTGTTAGAGAGAGGCAGAAAACTGATTTTTGGCATCATCAGGAAATCAATAAAATTATTTTTTCGAAAAAGTGCGATATATTATTCGTTCTGGCACATCAGAAGTTCTTAAAAACTGATATAAAAAAAATCCACTACTTTCTGCCTCTCTCTAACACATGAGTTCTTATGGAAAATGCCAATACTATGAATTTTTCGAATAAGTGCGATACATCTTTAGTTTTGAGACCTTAGAAGCTCTTAAAATTCGTAATAAACAATCCAGGATTGTATTTAAAAAAACGAAGTTAATGATGGCAGCTCGAAGACGAAACGTCGCACAGTGGATCGAGCCAGTGCATATTTGTGGACATACGGCAATTGTGCAAAATTCCTAACTTGATATAATTTTTTAAACAAATGCCCCCTAAAAACCTCAAATTTATTTAAAGTAGGCATAATTTCTTTTTTTGACAATTTCTAAACAATACAGGAGTCGTTTTTGGCGAGGAAAATGATTTTTTTAAATATCCTTATTAGGTTGGTTATTACAAATTAAACAGCATAACTTCATACTTAACCAAAAGCTTATTTTCTTTATTATAGTTTTATTCTATACGATGTATGAGTTTGCAAATTACCCAGTTACTTTAATATCAACACGTAGTTAGTAACAATAATTTTTAAAATCTTATTGTTATGCAATGTGTTACATAAAACTAAACTTTATCTTGAGTTTTAAAAAAATGCTTAAATATGCATAAAGTTCTTTTATATCTATTAATGAGCCCAAAGGTTCCTTAAAACAAATATTAAGAGATTTGCTGCCACTAGGCGCCACTTTGGAAAATATAGGTCATATGTGTCTTGAAACATAGTGTGCTTTATAGAAAGAATACCCTGTATGTTGCTAAAACCAACCTAAAAACCTTTGCAGGTTGTTATTTAAAAACAAAAGCTTTATTTTTTTCTATAGTGTTTCCAGATCGATTCGTTCTATGCATATATTATCTAAAATATAATAAAATTCATATTCGTTTTACACAAAAGTGGTCTACTAAGATCTGCAACTTATAGGGATTTTTTTATTTCAAGCCCTTTTTTTAATAGGAAGCCATGAGTGTGTTTTGTGTTTTATCATATCTTTAAACTCGAAACAACTTTTCTTAATAATATTCTTCTGAATATTTTCAAATTACGGTACCCTCCTTTTGAATGATTTTAATATATTTTTTTACCTATCCTGTAGGTTGTTTACCATGTAGGTAACCATTTTAAGTACACCCTATATGGATACCGAATATTTCGCATGAACCCTTGAGATTATTTCGATTTGGATTGGGGTGTGTGTTTTTTTTCACATTTTGGTAGTATGTCCACAATTGCCTATGTATCGATCCACTGTGCGTCGGTTTGAAAATCTGATAGCACCATCTTGAGAACAGAAAAAGTAGCAATGAGAATGTAGGAAACTTATTTTTTTATATCTATTCAAATAGAGTCATGAAAATATAAAAATAAAATTGAGAATATTCGATTTCTTTCAAAAATCTTCGGAAGTATTTGGTATTTTAAAACTTTTAAGGTGGCATTTGGATCAGCATCAAATTGCGTAACTTTGCCTCCGTTTAACCGACCTTGTATCTCTTTTAGTTTCCCAGATCCCAATGATGAGGCTCGAATTTGAGACACCCTGTACAGGGTTATTGGTCATATTTTCAACGCTCATCTAGCTATTTTATTTTATACTTTATAAAAAAATATATTAAATACAAATAATGTGACTAGGTGGATGCAGTTTCTTTTAAATTTGACAGTTCATATACCGGGTGTCCCATAAGTAAGTAATAAACCAAAAATTTTTTTTTTAAATGAAACACTATGTTTTATTTGAATTTTGAATTACTCAAAAATTTCTAGGCATATCCTGTACCTACCTTCAACTATTCTTGAATTATTTTGATTTGAACATAAACATATCAATTTATGGTACGATGAGTGTTTTTTTTTCTATAGCTGGTATTTTTAACATTAAAAATACACATTTCTGGTCTAGCATGAATCCACACTTAACAAAATCGATCCAATTTTCTGGACGTCGTTTTGTTAACGTTTGGTGCGGCGTACTGTGGGGAAAAATAATTGGTCCATTTTTTATTTAAAATTCTTGAACTGGTCGCAGCTATCAAGAATTATTAGAAAATATATTAGGACAACTTCCACAGATATTTCCAAACGAAAATTTGGATAAATTTATATAGCAACAAGATGGAGCACCGCCACACAATGTTGTTGCTGTTCAAAATTTACTAAATACGCAATTTCCAGAATGGATCGAACGATTTGGAACTATTAGATCGCCACCGTGTAATCCTGACCTAACTCCCTTAGGTACCTTCCTGTCGGGTGCTCTCAAAAACAAAGTAAATTCCTTCAATAATTTAAACATAAATGATATGGAAAACGTTATTAAGCAAGAAATAATTAATATTAACAATTACGGTCAAGCCTCGATTCATGGTGCTTTGGAGAAATTGAATTGGAGCTACAGACACTGTTTTGAAGAAAATGGAGGCCATTATGAGCATTACATCGTTAATATCCCAATTTTTCTTACGTATAGGCCCAAACTAACCCAAACTCAGCCGTAAAATGAAAAGAATGAAGGTAGCGTTTCTTTTGTCATTGTATATTAATTTCCTATAAGAAAAAAAGCTATTAGTACCATAAGTTTCAATTTCCTTTCAAATTTCATGACTTGCTAAGCAAAAACAACCGACAATTATTGGTATCGATATATGAAGCTTAAAAAATATTTTTTATATTCAAATCGAAATAATTCAAGAATAGTTGAAGGTAGGTATAGGATATGGTATATGAAACATTCCTAAAATTTTTTGAGGACTCCAAAATTCGAATAATACATAGGGTGTTTCATTTAAAAAAATGTATGTTTGGTTTATTACTTACTTATGGGACCCCCGGTATATGAAATGCCAATTTTAAAAGAAACTACATCCAACTAGCTACTTTATTTGTATTTAATATATTTTTTTAAAGTTTAAAATAAAATAGCTAGATGGACAGTGAAAATATAACCAATAACCCTGTACATATCTGCAATTTACTAGTTGCCTACCTATATTTATGAGTAACAAAAAAAGAATCAAAACAGGTCTTATATAGTTTATAATAATTTCAAATTCACCCACCCACCGGGGATTTACCTAAAAACTATAGACCATAAAGATTTTTTTGTGACTCTGTTGTTTAAATTAATTTTGCTTAAAAAATCGACACTTTGTGAGGTTATTAAAATTATTTATCTGAAAAAACCCAAAAATCTAATTATTACTCAATAGATAATTTTTTTTGAAGTGCACGAGACTCTCGGCGAGACCGAGACCAAGACCGAGACCAGAAAACGTCTAGTCTCGGCGAGACCGAGACGAGACTCGAAGAATCGAGACCTTGCGAGACCGAGACCGAGACCTCAATAGTCTCGTCTCGTCTCGGCGAGACCGAAGCACTATTCTTGAGCCTCGGAGCGAGCGGAGGGCCTTGAAAAGCCATAATAATACCCCGGCTGACGGATCACAACTTGTTATTTAGCCTCTCGTTGTATATAACTTTAACTTACACTAAAATTATTTAAATTTCCACAGTGGCGGAACTACCGGTGTGCAATGTTTGCGAAGCACACAGGCCCGTGTTAAAAAAAAGGCCCGGGGCCCGGACCCGGAGCCAGAAATATGAAAATGCAAAACAAAAAAGTCAAAAAACAATATTCTCATAGAAAAATTGAAATACTGCCGTCACGGACCCACAAAATACTCAATACTTTTATAAATATTCACGTGAAACTGCCTTTATTTTTTATTGTTTTTATTAAACCATAATTCGCAATACAGGCATTTAGTTCAAAGGCCGCCGGTGTACCTGTCGGCGATTCGGGCGACTTAGACAATGTCTTTAAGGAACAAATTGGAAAAATTTGAAACAGTTTTTCTTATTGTTTTTCAAAATAAAATTTTAAAGAATATACAATACATTGTCAAAACTTTTACAAAAAAAAGAGCAAAATATGGAAGCTACGTCTAAAATGTTTACCACAGCCACTGAAACCATAAATCAAATAAGAAAACATTTTGATGTAATTTAAATGGAAGCTGCTACTTTGGCTACTACTGAATTCGAAAACTAAAGGATATCAAGACCAAAAATATTTTTTGATGATGTGAATAACCATTATCAAGTTCAAACAAGTGATGTTAGGTTTAGAATAAATGTTATTTTTAAAACTATAGATATAATTAGAGTTCAATTAAAAAATCGAAGTTTCGGCCTTGACAAAATTTGCTTTTTTCCCCATTTTACTCCCCAACGTTTTACGAGATCCTTTTCTTTCTGATAATGATATTTATGATATGAGTCAAGCCCTGCATCTTCAATATCCAGAGGATATTGCGGACACAATTTCATCCCAAGTGCTTTCATTTAGAGAATGTTTTAAGAACGATTTAGATAATTTATCTTCTGTTTTTGATTTACTGGATTTTATTTTGGCAAAAAATTATTATTCATCCTCCAGTTTTAGTGAAATTGTAACTGCCTGTATTATTTTTTTGACCATCCCTATTTCGGTTGCATCAGCTGAACGGTCTTTTTCCAAGTTAAAGTTGATTAAAACTTATTTGAGAAATTGCATGACCAATCAAAAATTATCAGCTTTAGCAATTATTTCTATAAAAAACGAGGAAGCTCAAAAAATAGATATTTCCAATCTTATTTCAAATTTTGCGCATGCAAAAGCAAGGAAAAAGATTTTTCTTGTTAGTTCGTAAATATTTGAGAGGTTTTAATTTTTTTTTTGTTATTGTTGAAGAATATCCAATATTTTGTTGTTTTATTTTTATCATATTAATTTAGAAGAAAAATTGTTTTTAGTTGTTTTGTTACTTGTACGTATATAAATTATTATTCTTAACACAAATTGTTTTTGATTTGTAGTCCAGTTTTTTCTATGTTTAGAAAATTAAATACTTATCAGTATAATAATTGCTTTTTTATATACCCAAAATTCATATATTAATATGGTTGTCAATACTCCGTATCATAATAGGGGCCCGGCAAAACTTCCGCACACAGGCCCGTGGTTACGTTGTTCCGCCACTGAATTTCCAATCTATCAATATTTAAAAACAGAAAATCCCTAATAATTGCGATAATGCCAGATGCTGAATTGAACTAACTGAAAGTTAACTAACTTTCCTGCGGTGCATAAGAACAAGACTTCGATTGACTAACTGTAGTTAATAAACTATATTAGCAATAAAAGCGGTGCATACCGCTGTTACTACAATATTATGGGATTAGGGGTGGGCTAAAATAATCGATTATTCGATTCACTTTTAAGAAATTACCGATTAATCGATTAATCGACTTATCGATTAATATTTCAGAAAATATCGATTATTTCGATTAACCGATTATTCAGTTATTTGTTAAAATATTAAGCGTTTAATCGATTATTCAATTTCTTGCCCACCCGTACCGACGATTTTACAACAGATATAGTTTTAAAAATTTCAATTTAATAATTCGTTGCCTTAAGGGTAATTTAAATAAAATAAAACCATTTTTAAAATACTTTCAGTACAACATATGAAGCAAAATACAGAGAAACGTAAATGCTCAAACAAGACAGCAGCAGGGAAAACGGCACACGTTACAAATTTAGCCAATAAGGGAACCTCATTTCGACGCGCCATTTTCTGATAATCTTTAAAAATCACCCAAAACGCAAAAATTTAATTAAATATTAAAAGATGGGGCAAATTCGAGCAACATTTTCTTCTTGATGTCTTTTGTCAGAATATTTGTATTCGGAAATATGGTGAAATCATTAACACAAAATCGAAATCTTTTAAATATTAGTTATTACACACCTTGAGTATTGTTATCAATAATAACTAATTAAAAACGTTAACAGATTTTTGAAACAGCCAGTTGAATACAAACTTTATCAAAATATTTATTTGGTGGTAATAATAAAAAAAACCATAACGTAAGTTTGACAGGGCGCTGCAAACAATTCAAAAGATATCAATTGTGTTTTTCCAAAGCCAACTAGAGTATTAGAGTGCTATAAATAATTTCGTCATAAATTTGATTAAAAATATACCGCAAACGAAAATATCGTTTATGGCCAGCTTTTATTTAAATTCAACCTGTGTGCGGTGGAGTTCGCCGATCGTTACCAGGCAACGAAGAAAATAAACGACGATTCCTTTGTAGCGCGCTCTGGCCATTGAGTTAATCGTTAATTAGTATTCGCTGGTAATAGTAGCCTCAAATAGTTTTTAAAAGCTCGTTTTCTTAAAAACCGCAAATACTTAAAGTACTTTAACATGACAATATTTCTTAAATAGCACCGCTCAGCTGACGTACGCATATATAGGTGTTGCCAAATGTAATTTCAAATTTCTATTCGGTTCTAAAATACGGTAACCTGTTGGATACAGCCAGCCAATAGATAGATGGTGATTCAGAACTACTTTGTGTTTATTTAAATAATAATTAATAATATTAATTCGTTAGTTTCAGTTACTCGTTCCTTGATGACCGGAAGTAAGAGAGACAAATGCGCCCATCAGAGGAACGTGCGTGGGCTTTCGCCCACGAGAACCTGACTATCTATGAATGTTATGGATACCCTGATGCCCCTATCGGAAAGAAGACATTCATCAATCGTCACCCGAACCACCAATATGCTCCATCGTCTGGACAAACCCCGTGTGAGCTATATGTGAGAAGATTGGATCAGCAGAAACAGCTACTCCGAGGGCTTTTACCCCCACCGGCATTGAATTATAGCAGGTAGTATATATATATATATAT
>MU186194.1:79488-92810 GCA_016904865.1 Pissodes strobi | reverse complement strand
ATATAAATCTAATTATTTTGAAGAAAAGGGAGTCATATTTTGTTAACATGGTTTATCTACGCTTCTGTGTATCAGTTGAACAAATAAAAGTAACTGTGCGCCTATGCATCATCAAGATGTGCGGTATGTCATGTTATCTGTCATTTCTTCATTAGAAACATAAAATTTGCTGTGAAATCTTATTTAATGCACTCCCACTGTTGTGCTGGCCCGTTGAAATTTGCGCCTGTATCACACGTTATATTTGATTTGGATGGCACAATAATAGGTAAGTAAAAATATTAAACAGAGAATAATTCTACATAAGTAGTAATAATATTTTCAATTTTATATGATCTCAACCCAACATACAGTACTGTTCATAAAAACATCATACACCATTTTTACTATGCAAACCTGCCTTATATGAATTATTATAATATTGAAATAAAGTCTTACAAACAATACATAGCGACATACGTTTAAAAAAAAACGACCCTACAACTT
Source organism: Pissodes strobi (assembly GCA_016904865.1). Taxonomy (NCBI): domain Eukaryota; kingdom Metazoa; phylum Arthropoda; class Insecta; order Coleoptera; family Curculionidae; genus Pissodes; species Pissodes strobi. The sequence continues at coordinate 92,324 of MU186194.1, read as the reverse complement.
AATTTGCAAGCAAACAATCACATCTTTTAAGTTTCCTGTTTCTCTTTAGCATATACTAAAACTCGTAACCTATAAACATATCCAGCAAAACCTGATGAGCCTCAAAAATTATTATGCCTATCTCTTTCACGTAAGCAATTACAGACCTACCTTCATCCTCAGAATTATTGTCGAACTTAAAATATTCCCCTTTTTCTTCATTTGATTACTTCTCTAATAATACTAAATCTATTAAAAGTTTATTAATTCTAATCTGCGGTTCTTTAATAACATTAGCTTAAACATTTTTCACTTTATTATATAGTTCTTTAAATACACCTAATCCCACATAACTCATTAATCTGCATAATTATTAATTAATTTCTAGCTTAAGTACACCTGCTTTGGTGGGGGCATGAGTCGCATGAGGCTTTCATTATTCTTCCTGGTGTGGGTGCTGGCTGCTTGCGGCAGTCTAAGGTGGATTCTCATGCATCCGATATACGGCGATACGAGGATCCGACAGTGTTCCTATTGTTTAAAATATTCGTCTTTCTATTGGTTAGATAGTCAAGATTTTCGTATCCGAATTTTACAGGCAATTTGGCATTTTGCGTTTTCATGTATAAACTAACCTGAAGTAATAGTTTTGAATGAAACATAGGGAGAATTCTAAAAATTTTCATATTCAACACACAGTTAGAGGGACCCAAAGATAAATTTTTACCGAAAAATGTACCATGATCTTGACCTTCGTACTAAACCGAAATTACCTTAATATAAATGAAAATCTCTCGCCAGCAAAAATCGATTCACGTACACATTAGGTCTGGGTTAATATCAATTAACATATTAATAACATAAGTAGATTTTGGAAGCTCTCGCTACCCATCCTCAAATAATACAAATATCTGTCCTGATCCGTTACAGTCTCATGTCCTTTAATAAATTATGGCAAGCATTTTGCTGTGCTTGATTTTTATAAATATTCGGAGCCCAAAATCTTTTACTGCGCTTGATTCATTAATATGTACTAGCAGACGCAGATGGGATACAAATAACACATTATATAAGTAAACAAAACAAATTAAAAGTGAGGTTAAAAAACACACGATATCGGACAAAAGTAAAAATAATTTAACTCCATCCGACATCGGATGATTTGAAAAATATTCGGATAACAATTGGCGCCAAAATATTCTGACCAATAAGAGCTCCGTCGGATCATCGCCATCGTATCGTCGGATAACGGAGTCATGAGAATCCACCTTTACGGCTATGAGAATTAGCGGCAGTGTGCCTACTACTAGCCCGTTGAAATGAACGCCTATTACACCCTTTTGCTTACCTACTGTAATAGCGGCCTTTTCTTCAATTCCTGTTCATTTTCTGTTAACCGGATTCGCAGTACCAGTGTGTTGACACCCTATTGTTATGAACATATTTTACCTAGGACCTATAGACGCTATGAGCAAGGACCTTTTCATTCCACCTAGACAAGGAAAATCCTCTAGAAATAGAATCTAAAGAAGAAACTATAACTATTAAAGAAATTTTGTCTGCGCCAGAAGTTGAAGAGAAAAAAATTACACCGCCAAAAAAAATCTTTAAACTATAGGGCACAACGAGTAAGAACAGATCTGTTTATCTGAGCTACCCCATCAAATCCCATCGTCCTCCCCCAGGCTGGAAAACACCGAAGTGCAAAGTCTGGAGCTGATCAATGACAGTTTGTGACAAGAGGGGCTGCATTGTATTAGCTGGCAGGGACGTCAAACTGGTGAGAGCAGTTTGATTACGGGAAGTGACGCCCCCGCCATTCCGAGTTGCCACGAGATGTAGCCCATCAAATCCCCTCGTCCTCCACCAAACTGGAAAACACCCAAGTACAAAGTCTGGAGCTGATCACTGGGGAGGGACCCAACAAACCCTATTTTTACCCCTGTCAGACTAGGGACCACCAAAGGAAAGAGTCTGACGCCGATGCATCCAGTGGAAGCGGCCCTAGGTGGTAGATGCATACGCCTACTCGCATCGTCCGGTGAAAGACCACCCCACCAGAACTGGGAAGCGCTAAGTGGTTTTCCCGAATCACATTCCGTTTCCGCGCTGGTGGTTCCGGGTTCCACAGTAGGAATATAATAATATGGACATGGTGGTGCTTCCAGGATCAAAATATTCCGGAGGTAAACTCTCCGGCCATTCGGATCTCCGGGCGCTGGGTGGCTCTGGGAGCCCCTCATTCCGCATTTCACAGACAGCAAAGATACGGAACCAATTTAGAATTGATTTCTGCAACATAAGAGGCCTAAATAAAAACATAAATTCGGTACACCAACATCTACAAGCAAATAGACCCCACATACTAGCCCTTACAGAAACACAAGTATGTTCTACAACAACAACAGTGAACTACGCTTATCCTGGTTACGACTTACATACCCGATTTAGACATAAGTTTGGAATATGCCTTCTTGTCCGAAGCGACCTTTCATGCCACCGCGAGGAAACACTGGAACCGAACAACCTTGACGTCATGTGGCTCAAGTTCACCGCCAAGGGATTAACCAAGTTTATATGTTGTCTCTATCGCCCTCCGAGCGATAGAGCCTACCAAAGCTTTTTTTCAACACGCCATCAGCTGCGGGCTTACTCAAACTGTAGACGAACCAACTCGAATCTCAGAGAGGGGCGAATTCGCCGCCCTCCTGGATCTTTTTCTAACCACCAATCCTGACCAGTACACAGTTACGCCATTAGGTACTTCCGACTACAATCTTATTACAACGGTTTGTGAATTGCCACTCATACAGAAGGATCCACCATTGCCTCGCAAAATCTAGCATTACAATTCCGCAAACTGGGACGATCTAAGGGAGTTCTACCTAGATTTTCCTTGGGTCAACGTCTGCTTTGGCGTTGACGACCCGTCAGTCTGCTGCGAAAAGATCACGCAAGTAATCTCCTCAGGAATGGAAGCATACATCCCAAATTCCATCAAGTTACCATCAAAAGTATTCAAAAGGAAAGCCCTGGTTCGACAGAAGATGCGAAAGGGCTGTGGGTAGGAAACAGCAAGCCTACAAATACTGGCAGCAAAATCAGACCGCTGAAAATCGCAATTATTTTGTCGAAGTGAGAAACGAATGCAAGCGTGTTATCGACGAAACTAAGGACAAGCACAATCAAAGGATCAGGAATAAACTTTTGGTAATGCCCCAGTGGCTCCAGGAATTTCTGGTCGGTAGCAAAGGCAGTAAGTAACAACTTTACAGAAACGTCTCTCCCACCTTTGACAGACGAACGTGGCATCACGGCGACTACAGCCAAGGAAAAAGCAAACATGCTCGCCAAATTGTTTTCTTCGCACTCTACCTTAGACGTCCCCCAAGGCAAGACTCTCCCCACCATATCGAACATCAACACTACCATGGCAGAAGTCAAATTTCATCACCGTGATATTCGTAAAATTCTTAAAAATCTAGATACGCAAAAGGCATCAGGACCGAACGGAATACCTGCCATCGTGTTAAAGAACTGCGCCAACGAACTAACACCTGTTTTTTCCAGGCTTTTCTCTCTGTCTTACGGAAAAGGGATTTACCCATCTTCTTGGAAAGTCACTCGAGTGCAACCTGTTCCAAAAAAAGGCAAGAAAACCACGCCCTCAAACTATCGTCCAATTGCCTTGCTTCCAATAATCTCCAAAGTCATGGAACGTGTAGTCAATCAGCGCCTACTCAAGTACCTCGAGAACAACAAAATAATCAGCGATAATCAATACTGCTTTCGCAAAGAGAAATCGACGGGAGATATATTGGCCTATGTCATTCATATATGGAGTAGGGCAATTGAGACCTACGGAGAGTCTCGAGCGATTGCGTTGGATATTTCAAAGGCATTCGACAGAGTTTGGCATGACGAACTGCTCAACAAACTACCGTCCTTCGGACTGCCAACCTCTCTCTGCAGCTGGCTTGCCAGTTTCCTTAAGAGCCATCACTGCACGTTGCAGTCGATGGACACATCTCGGACACAATCACCATCAACGCGGGCGTGCCTCAGGGCGCAATACTTTCACCAACTCTGTTCCTCATCTATATTAATGACCTGCTGACCGAAACAAATAATCCTGTATACAGTTTTGCAGATGACAGTACCCTTGTCTCCCACTTTAGATCAGAAAAACCCTTACCAGCGACTGAGACTCATCACCGCAGACAGAAGCAGATTACAGCAATTAATCAAGACCTAAGACCTGGAGAAAGTTCAAACTTGGGGCGACCGAAATTTGGTCCAGTTCAATGCAGCAAAGACCCAAGCAGCCACATTTACCAAGAGTGCCAATACAGCGGGCCCTGACATCATTATGGCAGGGTCGACCATTCCTTCAGCCTCGTCAATCGGATTGCTGGGTATCTCGGTCAACAGCAATATGTCCTGGCATGACCACGTTGCTAACATCGCAAAATCAGCCTCCCAGAAGCTTGGTGCGCTATTTCGCAACAAAAAACTCTATACACCGCAGCAGTTGCTCTTGCTCTGCAAAGCGCAAATAAGACCGTGCTTAGAATATTGCTCACATATCTGGGGTACTGCACCAAAGCACACCCTAAAGCTGCTGGATTCCATTCAGGGGAGAGATGTGCGTCTCGTCGCCGACCCGGAGTTGACCCGGAATCTAGATAGTCTGGAACACCGCAGACATGTAGCCGAGATATCTCTGTTTTACAGATACTTTCACGGCAGATGTTCCCAGGATTTGGTCCTCCTCATCCCGCCCCTGGCAGCTCCTGTCAGACAGTCGCGACAAACAGCAAGAGCGCACCAGTTCGTCGTACAACTGGAAACACCTAGAACATCGCTTTACAAGAACTTCTTTGTCTGGCGCACTGCATCACTGTGGAATTCACTCCCAGGACATCTGTTTCCCACTAATGACAACATACAAATATTCAAGAGCCGTGTCAATCAACATCTTCGCACACACCGCTCGTCGAGCGCCATAGGGTCTCCCTTTAGTGTGTGTGCCTCTGCCATAAAAAAAATGTTTTTTTCTTATTTTGAATATATTTTTAAGTTTCGTTTACCTAAGCAAAAACCAAAAAATGCAAAACCAAATAACAATAAGTTAAGTTTCTATTATTTCAGTTCATATAGTTGTTTAAGAAGATACATTTGTTTTGTTTTATGTTGGTTTGCTGGTTTTTGATAATAATTATTTTTTTGAATTAATAAAAGTTAAGCAAATTTAAAAAAAAGTCTCCTCTATTTCATGGGCAATATATATGGGCCCTTCCTGTGGCCTTATTAAGTCCCTATGGTCATACTAAGGCCCATCAAAGATTTTTTTAAAAAAGGCTGCAAAACAAAAAAATTAATTTATTTAAACGCTAATTGCATAGCTTAGCAATAAACATAAAATAAAAATAAAAACATATTTCAGTTTTGATAACATTATTATTTGTAAATTCAATATATTTTATTTGATTTTAAAATTAACGTGGCCTTATTAGGAACAGGTACCTTAGTGGATGATAATCCTTGTAGTTAGTTCATCTAATTTCGCGTTATAATGCAGTCGAAAAAAGAAGAAAATCAGCTGCGGTTCGAGTCTGATTTCGGTTCTTGTGAAGTTAAACACAATGCCATTTATTTGGATTATATTCCAGTAGTAAGTTATTTTCTTTTAATAAAACATATGATAAGTGCTATTGTTGTACATTTTCCTGAATTTTTCTTAAGCAAAAGAATTTAACTTTAGACGCGGTTTATGTCTTGTATTTCAACTTATTTTTTTTTAACAAAATTCTTAATTTATTTAAATGTTCTCTTTTGGCGAACTAGTACGAACTGTAGTTATTTTTAAATCAATTTAAAATAATTATAAAATAATTTGTTGAAACAATTTAAATAGAATCAGTTACTAATTTCGGTTCATTATTACACCGTTCCCTGGATGTTAACCACCGGCTTGGTACAATTATATAATGTACCATTCATAGGTCTAGATGCGTCCGAGATCGTAGCACCCTATACGAGCTCCTGGCTCGCTTTTATTACGCTTCTCATTTTCCAACCTCTTTTTCAGTTGATGATAGTAGTTACTACCGCAATACCAAGGGTGCCCAAAAGTATGAATTATTAATTCACTCCGCGTGACATTTTGACTAAATACGGAATCAGCAGAACCTTCACCATTGCTTGCTTGGGCAATTATTACATCTTCTTTCGAACGACTGCTTTCCATAGTTGCGTTTATCATTAAGCTTCCATACCCAGAAGGCTAACAGACATTTTTTTGTAAATTAACATTTCAAATTAAACTGTGAATGCTATTTGGAAAAATATTTTTCAATACATTTTTCGTATTTTTTATAAAAATTAGATTTTTATCTCTTTGGGTTAAATTTTCAAATGACATTTGACCAGTGTGAGAAGGCAAGCCTCAAGTCAAAAATTTTAGGTGTTTTTTTGTTTCCAGTCATATGAAACCTAACGCTAAAAATCGATTTAAAAAAGTATGCATTAAAACACAGTTTCTCATATGGTGCATTTTTAATAAAATATAGCAAAGCATAATTCTACTTGAAATTCTGTAAATCAGCAAGGGGTCCACCAACAGATCAAAACCTAATTTTGAGGAACTCGATGTGATATATCTGCTATTAGGAAAGCTTTGCATTATGTTCAGAATTCAGATAATTTATCTACTCCAACAGTACCCTGTATATCTGTAAAGCTTATTTATTTTAGATTCCGAAGCTGTCTATGTTAAAGCACTAAAACAATTAATTGAAGGACATGGCGGAGAATTCTACCCCGAATTTGTCGCGAATGCTCAAGGACGTAAAGAGAATGACGTTGGGAGAGTCGTAATAGATACTTTCAATTTAGATATAACAGTTGAAGAATTTGTGAAACAATATGATGATTATTCTCATGCGTACCTAGGGAACTTGGATCTAATGCCAGGTACATTCAATCTGTTGAAATACCTACGTAATTGCTCACAGTAATCTTCGGATTTGGTTAGAATGGATTTTTTGTAGATTAAAATGAACGGTTGCCACTATGGGAGTCGTGAACCAAACTTTCCTTTTCTTAAAGTTAAGTAATTTTGCGATTCCCAATTATCAAAACTTGCATAGCAAACATTGTCTTGGCAACCATTTTCTTAACTGATTTCATTATTTTTTGGTTTTCCGCAGAGTTTAATAATTAAAACTGCATCTCTCTTATTTCAGAAAAAATAAATAAATAAAATAGATAATAAATTCATCTCCTCGACATTTTCTGGAGGCTGGACATTTTTATTTGTGATAGGCTTAATCAATTTTCGTACAAAACTTGAATTTTCTCCTTTAATGCCCTACATATTGTTACATATTCGGATTGTATGTAACATTTTAAGTATATTTCATGTACTGAGTACAAAAGCCCAACTATTTTCGGACAATTGAGGATTAAAACTCGTACTTTTAATATAGTTTTTCGTACTGCTCATTTGGAAGACCGCGTTGCTGGACTGTATTATTTTGCGTTAATATTGAATAAGAATTACAGGTTCATGAATATGATGTGCATTAAACATACTAGAACGTTATTTAATGTTTTTTACTCATGAATAGTAGTACTACTTAAATGTTAAATGATGTTTTGCGAAGCTACTATGAAAAGGGTATATAAATATGTTTTTCCCCTCCCTGTATTGTAAACAACCCATTTTGACACTGTTTTGAAGGACGTAAGTGAGAATTACCAAAAAGGTATCGATTGCCCTTGACGACGCGTTGTAAGTCAACTTACCACCCTTGGGTGGTAATAATTTATGTCACCCTGTATTCATTAAGTTTAAACTACAAACATAGGAGATACCTTTAATTTTTTATTTCATCAACAACGTCAAGCTAACAATGATTTGAGCAAAATTATTTAAGACGACCCACACTTGGCATTGATCCCCTCCGATTTGACTATTTTTTTGTGGGCATATTACTCATCTAGGGTGTAGTCAAAAGCTAAAATATTTGATTCCGCAAAGAATTATTGGCTAACTTGTAGCCATTTTTAGTTTTTTTTTTCAATTTGGGTATTTTCGATTACGCAGAGGTTTTTTGAACTAAGTGGCTGAAAATCAGTTACCTAGTGTAAAATTAACCAAGGAACAAGAATATGGCCACAGATTTGACCTACGACAAATATCTCAAAAAATATTGGCCAAAAACTCTCAAAATTTACCAGAAAAGTCCCAAATTTTGGGGAAATGTTCAAAAGATATTTTCTTTGACTATACGCGGCGGTCATCTTGTATAGAAAGAACCAGCGAATCCAATGAGCACAAACCCAGATGTTAAGGACGAACCGTTCAGAAATTGCGCAGCTTCAAAGTTGGAGGTTTTTGTTTTCTTTTAAAAATCTCAATTTTTGATCTAGGTGGGACAATGTCCGACCTACACGCCTATTTTGCGATGTACTTGGACTTCCTGGAGCGCTCGGTGCGGGCAGCGAGAGGCGACAGAAATTGACAAATGTGAGCTGTGCTGCAGCGCAGCGCCCTTAGCCGGAGCGCCAGGAGGGTTCAGAGTAGGCAATCCTGCCAAGCATGCGTGTTGGATAACTTGCCTACCTCGGAGGCTTCGGCTGCAGGCGTCCGGCGCTGTGCTCTGCGTACGGGACAGACCTTTCCCTTCCCTTCCCTCCAACCTCACCTCCCCTACCGTCTCTCCCGTCCAGTCTCCCCTCACTGGTCGATCAGTATGATGAGCCTTCTTTAAATGATTCTCTCACCAAGGCCCCCAAAGGTACATTACAATAGTCACCGACGTCTACAGCGACGAACCAGAAGTCGATGTCTCACTCCTGGTGCTAAATCGGTCAGCCAAGGAGCTAAATTAGCCAAAAGACAGGAAAAATGCAACAATTCCAGTTCCACATGTGCTTTGTGAAGTAGCACTTGAAGAGAAGCTTAACAACATGTATTTGGCTTCCTTTGATCTGGAAAAAATGTACACTCTGAGAATTTTGAGAAGGGCCCCATTAAAGGCTCTTATTATTTTGTTTCATATAAAAATAAATTTATTTACTTTGGCAAGAACCTCATGTATCTCATTCATTACAAAATATCAATACACTATTTAGATGGTCACACTATACACCAGAAACACCCCTGACCACAGGAGAGGTGCAAAGGCTCGAAACCAGGAGCACCTCACAACGCCTAGTAGGCAGTCAAAGCATCTGATACCAGATGCCACTTGGTCAACTACGTGAGAGGACACTGAACGGGATCGGGGAGAGACAGTATAGGGCGGGTGAGTTGGAGGGAGGAGAGGGAAAGGACCTAGACCGTGTACAGCAGCCGAAGCCCTCGGGTAGGCAAGTTATCCAACGCGCATGCTTGGCAGGTTTGCCCACCCTGAACTCTTCTGGCGCTCCGGCTAAGGGCGCTGCGCTGCAGCACAGCGTACGTTTGTCACTTTCTATCCCCTCCCGCTGCCCGCATCAAGCGCCCCACGAAAGCCAGGTACATCCGGACATTGTCCCACGAGATCAAAAATTTAGATTTTTGAAAGAAAACAAAAACCTCCAACTTTGAAGCCGCGCAATTTCTAAACGGTTCGTCCTAAAAATCTGGGTATGTGCTCATTGGATTCGCTGCTTCTTTCTCTTTAAGATGACCGTCTCGTATAGTTAAAGAAAAGATTTTTGAAACATTTCCATTTTAAGATTTGGGACTTTTTTGGTAAAATTTCGAGAGTTTTTGGCCAATATTTTTGGAGATATTTGTCGTAGGTCAAATCTGTGGCCATATTCTTGTTCCTTGGTGAATTTTCCACTAGATAACCAATTTTCAGCCACATAGTACAAAAAACCTCTGCGTAATCGAAAATACCCAAATTCAAGTAAAAATTGTGAAAAAAACGAAAAATGGGTACAGTTTAGCCAATACATTTTTGCGGGGCCTAATATTTTGGCTTTTGACTACCATCTAGGTGGGTAATATGCCTAGAAAAAAATCAGCCACATCGGAGGCGGTTGATGCCAAGTGTGGCTCGTCTTAAATAATTTTGCTCTTTATAAAAATGGAGTAATATTAAGTGAAATGAATATTAATAGTACAATTATTACAATTATGAACATTATTTACAAAATTTGGATAAATGTTTTCTCGTTTTTTCTCAATTTTTATGGAGTTTTATGACTCCATAAATTCTCCATCTCAAACCAAGTTTTCTGTTACTCTTGAAGTACTGCAGGAGACTTCTGGCTTCATTATATTGTACAAAATTTTATTTCCAACTTCCTTTTTATTGTTGACGCTCTCGGCTACATAACTTTCCGCAATAATTACAGATTTCCATCCCCCATGTCGCTTGAGAGCTTAAGACATCAACTCCAGTATTTGCTAATAAAGTGGCCTACGTTCTTCCGTTGTTTGAATAAAGTCAAACAACGGTTCTTCTAAGGCTACGTACAGGGTGACGCGTCAAGCACCGAGTGGAGCACTGAGCAGCGAGGAAAGCAGAGCGGAGAAACCGAACGAGTGTATTTAGGTTGCAATGTGCATAGTGCACAACCGCGTGTAGAAGGATATACACTCGTTCGGTTTCGTCGCTCTGCTTTCCTCGCTGCTTGACGCGTCACCCTGCACGTAGCCTAAGAACTCTTTCACGCGAGGATACTGTATGCGAGATACGCGTATCCGAGATACAGAATCGCGGTCGATAACTTGGACTGCTGCATCGAATTCGCGTATTTCTTCAATCAGTACTAAAAAACATAGGTTCATCACTATAGCGCCTAGTAAATAATACCTATGACGATTGAATTTATACTGAAAAATATCCCGCGTCTATGATATTTTCTCCGTTGCAAAAGTATCCATGTCTGAACAGGTCCATATATCGTAATGGTAATTTTGTATGTGGCATGCGCATTCAGCGTCCGGCGGCTGAGTTGCTGGGATGCAGAAATTCGGAATCGCGATACTGAATGCGGCGCTCGTGCCGTTTGAATAGGTCCATTTGAATGTGTGTTTAACCTGTATCTCGGATACGCGAATCTCGCATACAGTATCCTCGTGTGAAAGCGCTCTAAGGGAGTGTCCAGTATACTGCTTAAAAATATACCTACATATAATATAAATCTATATAATAAAAGTTCAGAAATTTAGCAATTTTACTTGGAATTGAAGAAATTATGTTTTTCCCGACAGGCTGAGTTAAGCACTTTCCATTTTGATATCGCATGAAGAAGCGAGGATTAAAATTCTTCATGTGAGATCTTATATCAATGTAATTTTGAACTATTTTGAAACAACAAACCTTCTGCCATTCCATTTTTAGAATCAGGAATAGTAACAATTATAACTTCATGCCTTAATTCAACATTGTCCATTTTCATTACACAGAGTTCTTTAGAACGGCACGCTCCAGCAATTCCCATTATCATTACAACCTTCATCATTAAATAAATACCATCGGGGGCTTCAAACAGGAACTTATTCACATTTTCCCTGTCAAACACATTGGATTTTTTATACCCGTCATTTCTTCTTTTTTAAAATGCTCGAAGTTTAGGATACTTGGAAATATATATGTTTTCCTCTAAGAAAAAGGGTGGACTTCAACATGGAATATTCACACCATAAGCTTGATGGAAACTTTAATTAAAGCACGGTTTCTGAAACTACAGTAGCAGTCTTTGTTTGACACCATTTCTTGAAGTATTGATACGTTGCTTCATACCTCTTCCTCGATTTTTCTGGCAGCAGCGACAGACAAGCGATATTTGCTGATTCTTCTATATCCATTTCGCTATTATACAAATCAATAATTTAAATTTTTCACAGTTTTTAATAATAAAATGACGTTATTGATAAAATAAGAATGTTTATGACGCTATAGAAACCGGCCAGAGCTGTCTTCATAATTTCATGCGAAAAGTATCGAATTAAATTAATACAAATTCAATTCTGTAGGGAGGAGAAAAAATCTTATATACTCCACGGGATGTAAGTACATTTAATAGTCTCGAACTATATCGTCCTCGACTAGTAAATGACACTTTCATCCCTTATAGTATAAATAACTATTATCTAGGTATATTTCATGAATAATGTTTGAGAAAAGAGAAATTAGATGCTAAAAATATATTTATTTATAGGTTTAAGAGCTGGTGGGCAAGCAAAGGTTTAGTATGGTTTAAGAGCTAAAGTTTACCTAAAGGTTACCTTTTTTTTTTTGAAAATGTAAATAACACATTTTTGCGGGAAAATATTTCGGTTATTCATAACCATAGTTTTAATAATTAATATCAGGTAATATTTGCCATTATTTCAATTGCCGGGTCAGTAAATTAAATTGTAAGCGTCGACTTCGATTTTCTTATGAAACAGACCGACCCTAGGTATGCGAATTAACAAAGAAAAGTTCTAAAATAATGAAATTCACCCACAAAATTGGAATACACTCAGTATTATAATAAGCTTTAAAAAACGCTCATTTCATGCAATCCTACCAAATAAGGGTCGAGAGCCAGGTAGAATAGGGACGCGCGCCGGGAATCCGGACTAACACCCGACGCGAGACCGATGGTACGTCTTTGTCTAATGCGGTGGTTAAATGGGTGGGATTGGAATGTTTGATATTTTCTTGTCGCACTTACAGAGTTAAATGGGATCATTTCCATATAAAAACGCGACAAAAAGCACGGATAGGCAGAAGAAACCTTCTCGCTAACCCTATACCTTCGCCTTCGGGCTGAGTGGTTTTCCCTATATACCTTCGCCTTTGGGCTGAGTGGTTTTCCCTATATACCTTCGCGTTCAGCTGAGTGGTGTCTTTACAATCTTA
>MU186194.1:23395-69488 GCA_016904865.1 Pissodes strobi | reverse complement strand
TGTTTTATCAAAACATTCTTTGGAAAAATGTTTCGAACACAGCATACTAGAATTTGTAGGTTGCCAATCTCTTCTATTGACAAAATTCACCCAAGCTTCTCGACGGATTGAATTCTTTGGAAACCTAAAAATCAGTATTTCCTTTAATATAATGCTAGTTATAAATTTCAAAGGGAAAAATAAGAAGAGAGGGAGCTAAACTTTTAAAACCCTAATTAATTTTTAATTTGTCAATAAATATTTAAAATCATATGTGTATGCATTTAACATGCTTTACCTATATAATAATTGTATAAGAGATACCGTTTTTTCGGTTTGTACATTTCATTTCAGGCACAGTATTTTATTGTTTTCCAAATATTATAGCACAATAGTATAATCCGGTCCTGAATTATGTTTACACTTACCTATAATATGTAATTTCAGCTGATTTTTTTTTATCAACGCGTTGTTGACTGCAGCAACTACGCACTGCACATGAAGACATGTTAGAACTGTCCAAAAGTTTTTCAAACTCTACAAAAATAGTCTTTAAAATTAAAACGGCATGTAAAACACAAACAACTAACTTGAAAATATTTGACACATTGAGGTATTATGGCTTGACCGAAATTCGGCACCAATATGGCGAACCCGAGACCGTTTTGAAGCGTCGTGCGTCGCCTCCTTCGTAATAAATATCTCAATGGTCATGTTCCTCCCGGCTGTGGTCCATTTTAGGGGACACCTCTTTTAAAGTCACATTAGATTGAAATAAGCCTGCTGTCAGGCAGAAAATAATAAGCCATTACAAAAATGAAAATGACTAGACATATCTAAGAATAATTTATTAATGTTCAAATATGCTAAAACCTAAAAAGTAAATTTTAAGTTACAGTTCGGGAAAAAATCAATTTGTTTAATTGATAATTATTATTGATTAGATGATTGATTACAGATTGAGTAAATGAGTACAGGGTGTCGCTGCCGCCGCCGGCGCCGTGCCGGGAATAATGCTAATTATGTAAAGAAACAAAGGAAAAACAAATTTCACTCATTACGAAAGATAATTAATTTGGTGATCATAATTCATATTATTCGTAGAATATGAATTATGCTGAATTCTTATCTTGCAGTATTGTCTCAAGATGAATTTTATTAATTCATGGCAGTGGCCATCGATACACGATTCTTCAAAAAAGTGATAGTCAAAATAGTCATATATGCCACTTAGCCACTTCTTTATTTATTATTAGCGCAAGTTCAACTTTGCGCACGGAAACTCTTTGCGCACTTATTTTGTTTCGCATAATTGCCGTGTTTATACTCGATTTTTCAATATTTTAATGCTTTCTGCATACAATAATATTTGTTATAATATATTAAGTGAAGGATAAATCCCTTAAATTGTCAAAGTCGGGAGGTTTATGGCGGCCATATGCCGTATGGCAATAACGGTAAGCAAAGGCGTCGGGAGCGGTGGGCAGTTGTCCCACCCTAAGCACTAGAAAATACCTATTATAGTAACCTAACGAACATTTCAAAAATTCTTTTCGACTTTGGTTTTAGTGTCAAAATTTCGGATTGCCCCCCCGCCCTAGCTCAGAAGCTAGCAACGCTCTTGACGGTAAGGGCAAGAGCGTTGCTGTTTTCAACTATCACAACTTAGCAGGACTATTTGGATTAAAAAAATAAGTTCGATTATAGCAATCGAGCTGAATATAATATAAGAAATTAAAATGCGGATATTCTTTTTTCACTTTTTCGAAAAGGGCGAACATGATTTACTAGTTTGCCAAATGAAATAACCTGGACGAAAAGAATGCGGGCAAAAAATGTCCTCGCATATTTAGATGCTGCCACATTTTTTACCCAATAATCCTAAGTTATTTTCTGTCTAGTTTCCTATAGTGAATTTACATATTTAAATTTCCTACTTGAATACTTAATTTTGTTATTTTCCTTAATACTACTGTCTTCTATTATTTACTATTTTCTTTACACAGGGAAATACGGAATACGGAATAAGTATACTATCATATTTATATTTTATTCGCCTTCAAGCTATTTAAAATACGCGACAATAGGCAACAGTGCGACGTTTACTTGATTTTTAGCGGGGAGGCAGTTTCGTGATTGGTCGCAGGATATATTAAATACACTTTGACCCTAGACCAACACCTAATTTTTTTTACATATTTTAAAATTTTGGCAGCGACTTGCTTTAGCCATTGGTGTGGAAATTGCAACTGTGTGGTTATTTATATTATTTGGTTTGTAGGGTCTGGTGATATATAGGTTTTGTCGATTTTGCAAATTCTCTTTTTTCACTAGAAAGAGGGTGTCCTATATAGTAGTTTAAGCCAAAAAAGTCGGAAGATCCGCTACATTTGAACTGAAAAAATGCCCTCAAAGTTTGAGTTTTGACACAAATTTTCAGCACCATTTCACAAAAGCACTAGAAATATAGACAAAACACATCTGAAAATCAATTGTCGGATGAAAATATTAACTAGGATACATTTGCGTCGAACGAGAGACCTCCGTTTTGTTCCGGTCCTAATTTAAAGCGACTCATAGCCCCATGAAACAAAATTTAATTTTACTTGTAAATATCCATCCTCCTTTTTACTGTCAACTATCACAATAGCCAAAACAAAGATTTTTAAGAAGGCACAGTGTTGCCAGACGTTTACTGTAGTTTCGTTAGCAAAATTGATTAGAAAAATGGTGCGCTATAAGCGCAGCTTATTCACTACCAGCTAGTCATCTTGCAGCGGCATCCTTTGATTTGGAAAAGTCAATAACCAAGTTTTGCAAATTTTAGAAGAGGGTCATGACTCAATATTGTTTTAAACGCCTGGGCATCTGAAT
Source organism: Pissodes strobi (assembly GCA_016904865.1). Classification (NCBI taxonomy): domain Eukaryota; kingdom Metazoa; phylum Arthropoda; class Insecta; order Coleoptera; family Curculionidae; genus Pissodes; species Pissodes strobi. The sequence goes on along the minus strand of MU186194.1, from coordinate 66,635 downwards.
AATACTTTTGACAGTTCGTTTAATTTAAAATATGCTTTTATCGTCTAAAATCCGTTAAAAACGATTTTAAAACGCACAATTGTATAAAAATCCGAGATTTTCGAATTTCTCAGGGCGATAGCCGAGGCTTCGGACGAATTTGTCATGTATTTTGAAGCGAAAATTCATTTTAAATTTAACTGTGGAACTGAACCGCTCAGGGCGCTGTGCCCGACACTCTAACTTTCCGATTTCGATAGAGTTGACTAGCTGGTAGTGAATAATCTGTGCTATAAGTGTCTCTACTCTTTTTTTTTATTTTGGTGAATGATTTTGTTATGGCAGTAGCACATCCTATATTGCTCGACGAGCGGTGTGTGTGCGAAGATGTTGATTGACACGGCTCTTGAATAGTTAGTTAGGGGAACAGATGTCCTGGAAGCATATTCGCATGTAACAGGCAAGATCTCCATTCGGCAATGCAGATCGTTTCTTCATATGTGACGTGCACGATAGCATTTAGTCAGATGTCGTGACTGTTACATAGAATCAACAAATAAGTCTTCAATTATTTTAACACTTCATGTATGGCCCTCCGCTAGCTTCGATCGCTACGGGGGCTCAACAAACAGAAACTAACCAAAACTAACCCAAAATAAAAAAAATTAAATAAAAATTTTGGGTTAGTTTTGGTTAACACCTGGTTAGTTTCTATTTGTTGAGTCCCCGTATAGAGAGCGAAGCGAGCGGAGGGCCATGCATGAAGTGTTACAGTCACGACATCCGACTAAATGCTATCGTGCACGTCACATATGAAGAAACGTTCGGCATAGCCGAATGGACATCTTGCCTGTTACATGCGAATATGCTTCCAGGACATCTGTTCCCCTAACTAACTGCTTGTTACATCCGAATATGCGTCCTGGGAGTGAGTTCCACAGTGATGCAGTGCGCCAGACAAAGGAGTTCTTGTAAAGCGATGTTCTAAATGTTTCCAGTTGTACGACGAACCGGTGCGCTCTTGCCGTCTATCGTGACTGTCTGACAGGCGTTGTCAGAGGCGGGATAAGGCGGGTCAAATCCTGGGAACATCTGCCGTAAAAGTATCTGTAAAAGAGGGATTTCTCGATCACATGTTTGCGGTGTTTCAGACTATCCAGATTCCGGGTCAATTCCGGGTCACCGACGAGACGCACAACTCTTCTGAACGGAATCCAGTAGCTTTAGGGTGTGCTCTGGCGCATTTAAAGATCCTTTACACAAATAGTGCACTATGTAAAAATCGACCTCTCCTATTGGTCGATCTATCTCGTATTACGAGATGTCTGCGTGATGCAATCGATTTCTATCAAGAGCTCTTGTGGTGTAGAGGTTTAGATCGTTGGGTCTCACCTGGAAAAGCGGGTTCGAACCCCGTTGCTTTTTTTTATATTTTTTTAAAGATTATGATTCTAAACAGCTTTTTTTCTTGATTTTGGGTATGTCTTGGGTTAGATTGGGTTAGCACCTGGTTAGTTTCCTTTTCTTGAGCCCCCGTAGCGAGCGAAGCGAGCGGAGGGCCATGCGGATCGACCAATGGGAAAGGCCGATTTTTATATAGTGCACTATTTGTGTAAAGGATCTTATAATGCTGCTCTGGCTTGACACCCCAGATGTTTCAAATTCAAATTTATTTGTGTTCAAAACATACAAAAGTTCTTACACACGTCATATAATACATAATACTAATAATATTAAATAAAATATAGAATCATATTCACAATGTAAAAAAAAATCACTATGAACTAGATTACATACAAGATTCAGTCTAGGGTAGTATAATCGAAAACATAAAAAGAGAACACTATACATACAATATATTTAGAAAATTATTTGGTCATTTGTAAATTCCTATATCTCATAGTATGCCTCAAAAACATATGTCTTTGGTATGCCTTATCAATTAGGAAAGCTTTTATTTGGAGCTTAAATTTATTTATGTCTAAATTTCTAACATTCTCAGGTAATTTATTATAAAATTTTGGACCATAAAAATTCCAACCATTTGCTGACCTGTTCAACCTTAGATAGTCTGCATCAATGTTGTTTCTAAAACGAGTCATATAAGTATGTGTATGTACCTGAAAATTATATTTAGAGATGTTATTTTTAACATAGATGAGACACTCAAAAATAAAAAGAGAGGTTAAAGTAAGAATTCTATTTTCCTTGAATAGTGGTTTACAATGAGCTCGGTTGTTCACACCAGATATAACTCCAACTGCTGCCTTTTGAAGTCGAAAAATAGGTAACTGGTTACCACAATGACCCCACACTAATACTCCATATCGTAAGTGAGTTTGAAAAAAGGCAAAGTAAGCCATACACAGCATCTCCTTTGAAACACAGTCAATTGGCGGAGTAGATAAAGGTTTTGAGAGAGTTTACTGGAGGGTGTTCCATATGTGATACCCAAGTCAGCTTGTAATCAACATGAATGCCCAACAGTTTAACTGGACCGGTAGGCACAGTTTCTTTTCTGAGTGAAGCTATTAACTTTTGGGTTTTGTCTTCATTAAGTTTGAGTTTATTAGAGGAAAACCATTGTTCTGCAGTATTTAGGGCACTTGTTCGAGCAATATATAATGAACTTAGGTGTGTGAGCAATATTCTAAGCACGGTCTTATTTGCGCTTTGTAAAGCAAGAGCAACTGCTTCTGGGAGGCGGATTTTGCGACGTTAGCAACGTGGTCATGCCAGGACATATTGCTGTTGACCGAGACCCCCAGTAGTCCGATTGAATGAAGATGAAGGGATGGTCGATCCTGCCATAATGATATCATTGCCCGCCGTATGGTAAACGTGGCTGCTTGGATGATTTTTCAATGTGCATTTGCATTCATTCATCGGAATAAAAGAGACACTAACCCAAGACATGCCCAAATGAGGAAAAACAAACTAAAAAATATTTGCATTTTCGACTGACAAATTTCAATTTTTTTTATTTCCGGCATGCCTTGGGTTAGTTTTGTTTGGTTGCGCCCCCGAAGCGAGCGGTCGGTCATGCGTGAAGTGGAATATTAAATATACTTAAATAGTAAACAAACACTGTTATTCCCCATAAGAATATGTGCAACTTTTGGAAACACTGTGCCAGACCCCCGGTGTCGGTTACTAAAATTTCATTATTTTCACGTTACAATTTCGATATTTTCACGTTACACCTGGGAAAGTCGTAGTGGAAGTTTGCACTTCTAGGGCAATTAAGGCTCAAAACGCGGATATTTTTTCGGCTCAAATGTGGCCAATCTTCCGATATTTTTGGCTTAAGCTACTCTATAGGACACCATTTTTCTAGCGAAAAAAAAAAAGAAAATTTGCAAAATCGACACAACCTATATATCATCAGATCCTTAATTTGATGATATCTTTGAAGATTTTTAATCTTTCTTATATTTTTCTTGCATTTGGTAATTATTATATGCGGTTAACTATTTTTTATATATTTCGGATAACTCTCTTAAGTGAACTCTCTAAATTAAAATTTTTATTACAAAACAATTCCGAACGTTCTATAAAGAGCGTTTTGGAACATACTTGCTTCAATATTGCCTAACTTTTAATACAAAAATTGAACGCTAGAGAATTTATATGAATTAGCTACGATAAACCGCTTTTTTTCCAAATTAAGCGACGTCATCAATGACGTAAATACAAAACCTTCGGGAAACGAACTCTACTTATTACTACAACATATTTATGTAATACATACAACAAATATCATAGAATACTATCCTTATTATAAAAATGAGGTATCATTATATGACATATTTTGTACTATAAGATTGTAATATAAAAAAAAACTGTAATTAATTTTAACGTCTTAAACTAATCAATATTATCAATAATAATATGGTAAGAATAACCTCGTGCGCCTATGGGATGGCAAGATTTTTTAAGTGCTAGTCCTCTACCCCCTTCAGTCGTCGTTAAGGGTCACTCGCTTGTGCGCCAAGCCTATACACCTATATATACCTAATTTTTTGTATCATAACTCCGGTATGATATTTCAAACTCTTAAGTTGACATAATTAATTAATTCCTTCTAGGGGCAGAACGAATGATAAGGCACTTGCACAAATTTAACATTCCAATGGCTGTTGCAACATCCTCATCCCAGCAATCTTTCGAGTTAAAAACTAACATATATGCAGAATTGTTTAGTAGTTTCCATCATATAGTGTGTGGTGGTTCAGATCCAGAAGTAATAAATGGAAAGCCAGCTCCAGATATATTTTTAATCGCAGCATCAAGATTTGATACTCCTCCAGAACCGTCCAAGTGTTTAGGTGAACAGTTAATTTATTTTTTAATCAAAGAAAATACCTACAGAGATTTTGAATAAATTTGCTGTATATTTTCTATTTCTGGTTTAAATATCGATATAACATTCATTTGCATTTCTGAAAAAGCAGTTTAAATTAGAACAATTATGTCGCAGAACAATATGATTATTTATATCAATACAAATGTTTACGATATAATAATGCAACGCCATCAGATTATTATTTTATTTCAAAAATGATATTCATATGATATATTAAAAATAAAAACAATACAAATTATTAATTTAAGACCGCACTGCACTTTAGTGTACATTATCTACAATTATGATATGATTTATATATCGCAAGCAATCTTTTGATATTTGCGAGTTTCTAAATGTTTGGTATAAGCAATTTTATATAAATCAGTTAATCATTTGCATTTGCTTCAAGATTACTATTGATATTATCATGATTTTTTAACTCATTTATTATTTTCGATGATTTTAAGTTTCACTTTATATTCTTTTTAGTGTTTGAAGACTCAAGAAACGGAATGCAAGCCGCTGTAGCTGCTGGAATGCAAGTAGTTATGATCCCAGAACCAAACATCCCCTACGAGATTTGGAAATTAGCCACTTTACGACTGGATTCGTTTAATTACATGATGCCAGAGTTGTTTGGGTTACCACCGTTTCCGGCAGATGAATTATCACCAGTATTTGCAGCAGCAAAAGTAACAGCAATTGAGCAATTCGCAGAAGCTACGAAATCGAAATCACTAAATGACGAAACTGTACAAATAAATCACGACCAAGAAGAAGAGCAAGAAGAAAAAAAATATTTTCAATAGCTATACTTAATATACACTACAGAGAACAGCAATAAGTACAATAATTACGCAAAGTGCTCTACATTTTTCTAAGTTATTCTAGATATGCGAAAGGATCAAATGTCACGCATCTGGTATATAAATAACAAAACACTATATACAACCATATTATTTAAGTACCTAACCAGAATTATCTTGTCTAGAGGACAAGACGTTGCTCGTAACACGTCAGAGGGCTTCAGAGTTGCGCGCGCAATACATTGTTGACAAACATGTCTTATATTACACTTCACGCACTCGCTTCGCTTCACGAGCGGAGGGCTTTCTTCACAGGGGCCCAGCAAACAGAAACTAACCAAAACTAACCCAAGGCATACCCAAAACGAAGGAAAAAACTTTTTACACATAATATTGAAAATAAATGTCTTGGGACTGCGATCGAACCTAGACCGCCGTATCGGAAACTCAGCATCCAACCGCTCTTAATAGGCATTGTCTGTCAATTAAGATCAAATTCGAGATTTGGAAAGTTCTTTAATAGATAATCTAAGGCTGATGGACTAAACCACTTTCATTTCTACAAAAATAACAAAAACTTTTTCAAATACTCTTGAATAAAGAAATGACCAATGTGCAAATATTCTGGGGTTTAGCTGAAAGGCATTATCCAGAATTGGCCAAACTAGCAACGGGGACATCTACAGTAATTGTGTAAATCAGAACTGGTAAATATTTGAATACAAAGTGGGTAAATTATTTTTGGCACAAATTCTTTCAAGCCAAAACCGCTGAGTCTACAATAGTGTAAATCAGAACTGGTAAGAATTTAAATACAAAGTGAGTACATTATTTTTGTCTCAAATTCTTTCAAGCCAAAACGACTGAATCTGCAATTATGTAAATTAGAACTGATATATGTATTTGAATACAAAAGTGGCCCCCTTTAAGTGGGTAAACTATTTTTGTCTCAAATTCTTTTAAGCCAAAACCGCTGAATCTACAATTGTTTAAATCAGAACTGGTAAGTATTTGATTACAAAGTGGGTCAATTATGTATGTCTCAAATCTTCAAGCCAAAACCGCTGAATCTACAATTGGGTAAATTAGAGCTGGGAAGTACTTGAATACAAAGTGAGTAAATTATTTTTGTCTCAAATTCTTTCGGGCCAAAACGCCTGAATCTACAATAATTGTGTAAATCAAAACTGGTAAGTAAGTATTTGAATACGAAGTGGATAAATTATTTGTGTTTCAAATTCATTCAAGCCAAAAACGCTGAATCAACAATTATTGAGTAAATTAGAACTAGTAAGTATTTGAACACAAAATGGGTAAATTATTTTTGTCTTGAATTATTTCAAGCCAACTGGCTGAATCTACAATTGAGTAAATCCGAACTGGTAAGTATTTGAACACAAAATGGGTAACTTATTTTTGTCTCGAGTTCTTTCAAGCCAAACAGGCTGAATCTATAATTGAGTAAATTAGAACTAGTAAGTATTTGAACACAAAATGGGTAAATTATTTTTGTCTCGAATTATTTCAAGGCAAACTGGCTGAATCTATAATTGAGTAAATTAGAACTAGTAAGTATTTGAACAAAGAGTGGGTAAATTATTTTTGCGTCAAATTATTTCAAGCAAAAATGGCTGAATCTACAAATGTGTAAATCAGAACTGGTAAGCATTTGAATACAGAGTGATGGTTACTGGCGGCTTCCAACAACAGGCAGATTAGATCCAGCTTAACCAAAATGTATGTATCTAATAAGTTTCAAATCCCAAAACAATTACCTGTGTTCAACAATGTGTAAAATTGGTCTAATCAGTCTAAACTATACAAGAAACTATAGAAAATGAAAAAATTGTGGAACAACATTTACAATGCCATTAAATAAGTAGAAGTTTCCCGGACCACATCAAATTGATCCGAGTTTCGCGCGCATCACATTGATGACAAACACCATATCTTTTATAGTTCAGGGAATTGCTTGCAAGTGGTCTTGTAGATCAGTGGTAGGATGCCTAGTTTCGGATCCAGCAGCCCGGGTTCGATTCCCATCGATCTTTTTTCCAAGGTTATGTTTGTATTTTTTTTTTAATTTGGGTTAGTTTTGTTTGGTTGCGCCCCGAAGCGAGCGGAGGGTCATGCGCGAAGTGAAAAGTACAAATCTAAATTCATGTGTTAATCAACAATGTGATGCGCACGCAACTCTGAATAACTAAAAACAAGAATCGGCAATGCTTAAAACTCTCATCCAAGCCATTGATGAAGAGCAAAAATAAGATAGGTCTCAGGTGGAAACCCTGTGGTCTGTGGTATTCCAGAGAAGACACGGATTTCTTCGGACACCGCGTTGCCAATCCTAACGACCTGGGTTCGGTCTTCGAGATAATTCCTAGGCCAACCCAATAATGAACCATGAATGCCACATACATTTCCAATTTATTAATCATGATGCGATGATCTACTCCATCGAATGCCTTCCGAAAATCAAAGTAAACAGTGTCTATTTGTAAACCTGCATCGAGAGCAGTCGCAAAAAAATTTGAAAATTGGCTCAAGTTCGTCTGGCAAGACCTACCCGGAAAAAAACCATGCTAAGCCGAGATGCTATTCCTGAAGACATCTTGTAAAAGCTTCGTAACTATCTTTTCCAACACCTTTGCCACACAATTTAATCCAGAAATGGGCTGATAATTGCATACATCACCCTTGAACAGGGCCGTAACATTCGCCGACTTCCACACAGCGGAAAGACAAGTCATAGATGCAAGCAAGGGATACCGCCAAGGTCAGACTACAGTTCCGAAGAAATAGTGGAGGCAAGCGATCGGGCCCTGCACTCTTGTTTACATCGAGATCGATCAATCTTGCAAACACGACATCACTGTCAACGGAGACGCTGCACCTTTGAATATTCAAAGCGCTGCACACACTTGTGTCACTGAATATACAGGAGTTAATGATCAGGTCAGCACCAGCATTATCATGCCGAACATAAACTGACTGAAAAAAAGCGGAAAAATAAATTAACCAATTCATTGGAATTTGAAGTTGCCAAGGGATATGGCCCATCAAATCCCATCCTCCTCCCCTAGGCTGGAGAACACCAAAGTACAATAACAGTTTGTGACAAGAGGGGCTGCACTGTATTGGCTGGCAGGAACGTCAGACTGGTGAGAGGAGTTTGATTACGGGGAGTGACGCCCCCGCCATTCCGAGTTGCCATGGGATATGGCACATCAAATCCCATCGTCCTCCCCCAGGCTGGAGAACACCAAAGTACAAAGTCTGAAGCCGATCAATGACAGTTTGTGACGGGAGGGGCTGCTTTGTATTGGCTAGCAGGAACGTCAAACTGGTGAGAGCAGTTTGATTACGGGGAGTGACGCCCCCACCATTCCGAGTTGCCACGGGATGTGGCCCATCAAATCCCATCGTCCTCCTCCAGGCTGGAGAACACCAAAGTACAAAGTCTGGAGCTGATCACTGGGGAGTGATCCAACAAACCCCATTTTTACCCCTGTCAGACTAGGGACCGCCAAAGGAATGAGCCTGAGGCCGATGCTTCGAGTGGAAGCGGCCCTAGGTGATAGATGCATAAGCCTACTCGCATCGTCCGGTGAAAGACCACCCCACCAGAATTGGGAAGCGCTAAGTGGTTTTCCCAAATCACGTTCCGCTTCCGCGCTGGTGGTCCCGGGTTCCACAGTAGGAATATATGGACATGATGGTGCTTCCAGGATCAAAATATTCCGGAAGTAAACTCCCCGGCCATTCGGATCTCCGGGCGCTGGGTGGCCCTGGGAGCCCTTTATTCCGTATTTCACAGACAGCAAAGATACCGAACCAATTTAGAATAGATTTCTGCAACATAAGTGGCCTAAATACAAACATAAATTCGGTACACCAACATCTACAAGCAAATAGACCACACATATTAGCCCTTACAGAAACACAAGTATGTTCTACAACAACAACAGTGAACTACCTCTATCCTGGTTACGACTTACATACCCGATTTAGATATAAGTTCGGAATATGCCTTTTTGTCCGAAGCGACCTTTCATGTCCCCGCGAGGAAACACCCGAACCGAACAACCTTGACGTCATGTGGCTCAAGTTCACCGCCAAGGGATTAACCAATTCAATTCAATTCAATTCAAAAAGTGCTTTATTAGTCTAAAATCATACATTTTGTTGACAAAGCGTAGGTAAATAAAAGCAGGTAACATCAACATTCATGGTGCCGCCCCACTTCCAACCATGGCATGGCGGGGATCCAGAGACATAAGTATTCCGGCAATTCCAGGAACACAAACATCCCGTCACCCCAGAATACCCGGCAAGTCGCCGAACCGCACCACAAGTTAACTAAACTTAACTTAACTTAACCCAACTTCAACCACGCTAAACACCCAGAACAATCAAATACAAACAAAGAGACAAGCAATGAAATACAACATGACGTGGTACAATCATTATAATAGATCACCAAGTTCAAAGCTCGGCATAAAAGTTAAGCCAGTAAAAGTAAAGGTCAATAAAATAAAATGGTCAAAAAACAAAACAATCAATAAAACAAAAAAGTAAAAAAACAAAAATTAAACCTAAAAAATAAGTAACTCACAAACTTGTCAAGCCCAGACTCATTATAATAATCCGTGTCAGAATTTTCCATCCATTATACATTATACAAATTGCAATACATATCTACATGTCAAAGCGTGTCCTGGTAGAATTCAGTCAAAGTGTAATATGCCCTACTCAAAAGTAATTTTTTTAGCAAGCAACGAAAGGTCTCAACGGAATGCACTGTCTTTAAATTGGTTGGTAATGATTAAAAAAATTAGATTTGGATTGAAAGTAGATTTGGGAATTGGTAATGGTAAAAGGTGAGCCTGACGCGTCTCAATTTGAGGAGAAGGTCCCTGGAGTGCATTGTGGTTTTTAAAGATAAGGGTTGTCGTCTCTAATATGAAAAGGGAAGTCAGAGTTAAAATCCGTTGAGTCACAAAATGTGGTCTACAAGAATCCCTATGAGTAATGTTAGCAATAAGGCGAACAGCTTTTTTTTTGGAGAACAAAAAGCACATTAAGTAGGCCTTGATTTGCAACACCCCAGAATGGTATACCATACCTAAGGTGAGACTCAAACAAAGAGAAGTAAACTGTCCGTGCTAGTTGTGGACCTAATTCTTCCCTCACCACTCGCACAGCAAAACATCCTGATGACAGTCTTCTTCCTAGCATCAACACATGATCTTCAAAACGTAATTCCCGGTCGATTAGAATACCTAGAAACTTGGATACTATAGTTTCTGGCAATGGATCGCCATCCAAGAGTAGCCCAGTAACATCACATTTAAACCCAACTATGTGGGTTTTACTGAGGTTCAAAACAAAGACGGTTACAGGCAAACCAGTCCTTAATGATCTTGAGATCACTTGCTATAGTTTGATGTAGCTCCCCAATTTCTCTATTTTTCCACAGGATAGATGTGTCGTCGGCAAAGAGAGTGAATTCTCCAGAAACATTAAGTTCAACGATGTCATTAATAGAAAGTAGAAATAAAATTGGCCCCAGAACGGAACCCTGAGGGACTCCACAATTGATGTCCAGAACAGAGGACTTTTTACCCGAGTGCGCAACAGATTGGCATCGACCTTCAAGGTAAGACTTAAACCAGGTGTGTGCAACTCCCCGAAACCCATACCTCTCAAGCTTCAACAGCAGAATTCTGTGATCCACACAGTCAAAGGCCTTGGATAGATCACAGAAAACCGCTGCCGAGACACTACCCTGATTCACACCAAAATAAACAGCCTCAAGAAAACTGTAAATTGCATCCTGGGTGCTACTAGATGTCTGAAATCCAAATTGCCTGACAGTTAATACCTTTAATGATTGAAGATAATTACAAATCCTTTTCTTCACGAGTTTTTCTATGACTTTGGATAGGGTAGGAAGTAAGGAAATTGGGCGATAATTGGAAGGATCATCAGTTTCACCACCCTTGAACAAGGGAACCACCAAAGAAGACTTTAAACAAGCAGGAAATGCACCATCAGCCCAAGAATTATTGACAGCAACGGACAGCGCTTCCAGAGCCGTATCAGGTAGCCGCAAAAGCACTTTCGGGGAGATTTTGTCTTCACCACTAGACTTTTTGTCCCTTATTTCAGATATAGTTGTCCTAATTTCATGCATGTTTGTATCATAAAAAGCAAATGTACCAGTGGTGTTATCAACATTCTTAACAAAAGACAAAGGGTCTGAAGGGGATGCCAGGTTTTGGGTTAAATTATTCGCTACATTGCAATAAAATGTATTCAAGTGGTCTGGATCAATATTTGGACTGTTTTTGCCTGAGTTCTTGCGAAAATCATTAACTATGGACCAGCTTTCTTTTTGCCTATTCTTAGCCTCAAAAAGCCTCTTATTATAGTACACCTTTTTTGCAGATTTAATGAGCTTCCTATAGACACTACGATAAGCATTACAATAGTCAAGAAAACTTTGATCATTGCTGAATTTTTTTGAAGTAGTTTAAGGAGCGCAAATTATTCCCTGATGTTCTTAAACCTTTAGTAAGCCAAAGCTTAGGCTTTTTTTCTTAACTAGTTGTATGGGAAATGCCAAATTAAATACATCGCATAACATATTGTAAAAATTTGCAATAGGATCAAAACTGAAATTCACATTTTGCCAATCTACTCCATCACACAAGGAACAAAACCTATTAAAATTACGAGAACTGAACACTCTACCAGGACTACGTCTGGACTGCTGCCTTGCAATTCTTGGGAGTTTTACAGTGCAACTGACCGCCTCATGATCAGAGATGCCCGCATTCAAAATTGAGCAGGATACTTCCTCATAATTTGAACAACAATAGTTAATCAAAGTTGAACAACCATCTGTGATCCGAGTCGGCCCATTAACATGCATATTTAGTCCATATGTCACAAGTATATTTGCAAGCAGGTTAGTAGTTACAGAATCTCTGTCATTAAAATTAATATTAAAGTCACCGGCCAAGATAATTTTTGAAGAAGACGGAATAGTGGATAGAATCAAATCCAGGCGGTCAAAAAACTCTTTTTTCTTCAAACGTCAGTAAATCCGTCATTACTCGACTGTGTAGGCGGCCGTGAAGTTTCGTTTTTCCTCCGCCGGAGCTTTACTTTTCACTTTTCCGCCGGCGGAGGTAAAAGTGTTGTCATAGCAACATAGATACAATATAAACAGACAACAAAATAAGCGTCAACAACTCAAGATTTATTAAACTACAATTCGTATTTATCACTCAGTTTGTGACTGCATTTCTAAAAATCACTAATTTAGGAACAAATTGGTTATTATTTAATCGAACTTACTCAATAACTGCTTGTCAATACGGAATTAAAACGCAATCTTAAAAAAATAATTATTGTTGACAGGGGCCACTGACAGCTTTATGTTACATCATATTCACCGACATCGGTCTAAGCAAGGCCACCTACGACCGTGGTCTAAGCCGCCTTGCGAACCCATTTATCTTTAATAATAATTAGATATTATTACTATTAAAAAGAGATGTTTTGCATTAATTTGTCGACATTTGAAGAAAAAACAGCATATTTTATTTGGAGGAAAAGTTACTTTTCATGGCTTGCTCTCTATTACCAGCCTCACTCCGTTCGGCTGTTAAACACGAGCGCGCCATGAAAAGTATCACTTTTCCTCCATATAAAATAATATACTATTATTACTCCTGAAGGAGAACGATACAAACAAATAATATATAATCTAAGCCGCTTGCAAAAGCATACCGTGAATTCGAATGTCTTCTCTTCTATTAGATGATTATACTTATCAATTCCCACAAAAGAGCTGCCAAGGTGCGAAGATTTTCTTAAGAGTATAAGTGTCCCACCATGCAAAAAATTTTCTCTACACACTATACTCACTAACTCATACTCTGGTATACAAAAACATTTGCCTGGTTTTAACCAGTGCTCATTAATCAATATTATGTCAGGAAAACCAATGCTATCCAAAAACACATAAAAAGTATCACATTTATTTCGTAAGGATTGTATATTTAGTAAAAGAAGTGAAATTATTGAAGAATCTTCGATTGTTAAGTTTAGTTTACTAGAAGCCCCCTGAGGAGGAGGCCTGGCTATAAAAAATTCGTATTAGTACTTTTATTTATAAGATCATCATTTATAGAAGTATCATCAACTACCTTGCAACTTTCCTCTTTACTATCATTTTCCTTTTGTGACATATTTGAATCTGTAGAATGATTATTAGATGTGTTAATATGGTGAGTTATTTCAGGAACTGAAGTTGTTTTAATAAATGTTAGGTTTTTCTGCTTAAAAATATTATTTGATGCCACTAAATTTAGGATAATGTTGCTAAGTCTTCTGAGATTAATTCTAGTTTTTGGAAACATATTACAATCAACAAAATGGACAACATTTTCAGACTTAGAATTAAAACTATCTATCATATACTTAAGCCTAGAGTTATGTTTAAATATTGCTAAATCAGTCTTATAACTAAATGTATTGTAAGGCTCTAGATAAGGAACCGAAACTACTATAAAATTGGTATGAGAACAGTTTTCAATTTTTTTTTAAATGACCTGAATATTAGGAACCTTTTTATGAAAAAAATCATTGGAACCCGCCATCAGTAGAACATAATCATTAATACTAAATGTTTTAGTTAAGTTTTCAATATTTCCAAGGACATCATTAAGGCATGCACCCGGTTTAATAATGTGTTCAAGGATTAAACTTTTGTCATTGCTTAAGGGATGAAAGAGAGATCTTCCCTGGTTGTCAGATAAGAAGAGCAAATGATTGTTTTCAACTTTGCATGGTAATAAACTAAAATTTAAGCTATCCTCAGTCATACTGTCAGCAGTAACCCGAGGGCCATTGTCAAGGTGATCGCTGACATGTGATTTATCAGTTCTATGGGAAGAGGCCAGCAGCAATTCCTGCCCTAGAGAAAGACTTGGTGACAAGAGTGTAGCAGAATTTGGTAAACTCTCGGGTTCAACAGGAGTGGCTTCAGTGGATGTCAGGTTTGTCTGGAGTGAAAGTCCGGAAAGCTCTTTTTTTAGCTCTGTGATCTCAGTAGAATAACACCAGTTATTCATTTCAAGAACTCGGATAGTAGAGAGCATATTTTTGTTTAAAGCATTGAGATCCTCAATCTCTTTCTTATATTCAGAGATAGTGCTAGATTTATTGTCAAGTTCTCTTTTCAGAAGTTTCATTTGATTCTCCAACTGGTCCATGTTAAGTTTAAATGAAACCAAGTTTATATGTTGTCTCTATCGCCCTCCGAGCGATAGAGCCTACCAAAGCTTTTTCTCAACACTAGCTACCACTTTTGACTCAATAGAGGTCGATCACCCCAGTTCAGAAATAATCGTTCTGGGAGACTTCAATGCCCACAACACCAACTGGCTCAAACATCACAACAAGACCGACAACGAAGGTAGAGAAGCTGAAGCATTTGCCATCAGCTGCGGGCTTACTCAACTTTTAGACGAACCAACTCGAATCTCAGAGAGTAACGTTCTTGGGCATTGCAGTTGACTCATGCAAGGACTGGTCAAATCCAAACATCTGTAATAAGCTATCATCAAGGAACTATGCTGTACTGCGGTTGAGAGATTTTGTGGAGATATCTATCCTTAAAACTTTCTTTTATGCTACCATTCAATGGGTCTTGTCCTATGGATGGGGTAACTAGCAATACAAATAAAGTTCTGATAAGCCAAAAAAGAATAATAAGGACTGTTCCGCTTACCATACCTTCTGTCGCCAAACCTTTAAATCAGAACGAATTCTCACCATTATTGGTTTATCCATTTTTGAATGTGCTTGTTATATATTTAAAAATCTTAATAAATTCCTGAAGTGCAGGGTTAATAATCGTTACGCAACAATGCTACCAGGCTTTTCATTCCTGGTGCTCGGTTGACCTAGGTGCAGGAGGGACCTGAGATCTCTCCATTAAAACTTATAATCACTTATCTTCAAATATTAAGGCCATTCCGACTCTCCATCTCTATAAAAGGAAACTTAAGACCATATTAGCTGAGAACCCCTCTTACTCATTGACTGAATTTTGTTACCACCCTGTTGATCGAATTTTGCTTAGTTGTAGTCTTTTAGTTTTTAATCATTATCCTTCAATGTATTTTTTTTAACTTTGTATTTGACGATCCCAACATATGTAAACATGTCAATAGAATTAAATAATTAGTTACTTGAATATTCTGGAATAATAGTTCCACAAACAAATTCAAGATACCTAGTAACCTAAATGTTATCAATAGCAGTACTTACCAGTTAATAAAATATAAAGAACATAAAAATGAGAAATTGTGGAATTATCAAGAATATTGTTAATATTATATTACACACATATACTTCAACGTGAATGAAGTATTGATATATGATTTTCAACTCCTTAAAGAGAACCTATACAAAAATGTATTAAGAATTAATTAGTCTACATAAAAATCCCATTCAAAAAAATTTAAGATATTTATTTACATAAACTTTACACCTACTATATTATATCACCTCAATTTGCTACTGATTTGATTTTTGATAGCACATCTGTTGCCGATAAATCCTTTAATGTTACAGCTTTTTCCTTTCCATGCTCTGAAAAAATGTGCCTATTAGAGTAAACAGTGCTCCTTTATTACAGCTAGTAAAAACGTTCATGGACTAACACATATATGAGAGGAGAAATGCAAAGTTGATAAATGAATAGGTGATAAAGCAATGTAGACAAAATGGTTTCAAAATTAGGTATTTAAGGGCTAGCTAGGAAAATATTTTTAAAACCAATAATGATTTCTCACACAATACCGATATCATTTTCACCCTCAAGTATTAAATAGGTACATATTATTACAAGAACTTCAGAAAATATACCTTTCAGTGTCATTCAAAGTAGTCTTTATACATATAGGTTTAAGATTTTAAAATATCATAGACAACAAACAATAATTAATAAAATAAATTACAAAACTGGACATAGATGCACACAGAACACGATACAGTGTATATACAGACTTAATGCACATATGCACAAACACATACACTTCACAGATCTTGTTTACTTAAAAAATTCATTCATTCAATGATAAAATAGGTTATTTGTCGAATATTTAGAGATCGACCTTTTGAAATTTTTAAAGTTTAATCTCCAGATCTTAGCTGAGAGCTTGCTGTAAAACATGACTGCCAAATAAATTGGTCCATCCTGTTGCCTTTTCACTCTGCATATTGGCACAGAAAAACCAGCCTCGTTTGTCAGATGTTGTTTTATTTTTTTGTATGTGTAATAAGTTGTTAAAAATAAATACACTACAAAATATCAGTATACCAAATTTCATCAAAGTCTCCCTATAGGTACCCATAAACCAGCAAGAATTCTTATGGCCTTTTGCCAAAATAGCTTTAAAACCCCTGAGGTAAAGATTTGCCATGAAACTTCAAAGGACATAGTTTTATTTTTTATTTAATTTACTAGTAACAGAATCCACCTGTCATGCAATGAAAAGATAATATGCTTGATCTTGGCTACATTAAGTTTGACTTTGTTGTCTTTAAACCACTGCCCATCACTCAACTTTGTCACACACGTTTTGCCAATTCTTTCATCACAGTACTCATATGGTAGTGTGATCAGTCAATGGAACACAATGGCTAAGGGGACCTCACAGTTGCATATTGTCTATGTAAACAAAAAAAACAGTGGTCTCAATATTGACCCTGAAGGACCCATCAGGTCAGCTAATATTTATTTTGATAATTTGAAAAAGGCATTGAAAATGTCAGATGAAATGTCTGGCACTAGGTATTCCTCGCTCAATATGGTTAGATTTATTCATTCATTTTACTCTACACCATTCCTAGTGCCGCCGGATTTTCTAAGGTCATTCCGTGTAAGTTATAATAATTTTATCCAAGAAAGTAAAAGGCGAGCCAACGACAGACATATAATCAATTCAAAAAATAAAAATAAAGCCGCCTGGGATATAATAAAAAATAATAATCCGGTAAAAGATAATACCAGTTCTGACTGCTTGAACGCAAACGACTTTAATAACTTCTTCTCTGACATTGCCGGAAATTTGAAGAGGAATCTTCCTGTTTCGAACGTTGATCCCTTGAGTTACTTACATTCAATAAATATTAATACCAACGAAAGTTTCAGTTTCGATGAAGTTACTTATATTGATCTTAGAGATATAATAGCCAATATTAAAAACAGTCCCAGTAAGGACTGTTTCGGTTTTAGTATAAAGATAATAAAGACAGTACAAAACATCATAATCTATCCATTGACTAAAATAATAAATAAATGTATAGGGGATGGTATCTTTCCGGATTGTATTAAGGTGGCACGAGTTGTACCTGTATTTAAAAAGGGAGCTCGTGATGATGTTACCAACTACAGGCCAATATCGATAGTTCCTGTATTCGGTAAATTATTTGAAAGTACATTAAAAAAACAGATTTGTTCCTGTTTAGAGACTCGGCGCCTCTTCAACCCCTCCCAGTTTGGGTTTCGTTCAGGCATGTCTACCACACTAGCAATAGGCCATCTTGTAACTTACATACAGGCGTGTTTTGAGGATAAACTCTACTCACGGGCCTCATTTTTCGATTTGACAAAGGCTTTTGATTGTGTTTCTCATGATTTGCTGATACAGACACTTCGTAAATATAATTTTGATACTAACAGTATTAAGCTAATAACATCATACTTATCAAACCGTTTACAGTACGTGACTTATGGCGGATCAACATCGGGAAGAAAATATATTGCAATGGGTGTGCCTCAAGGGTCTGTCCTTGGTCCAATTCTGTTTCTCCTCTATATAAACGACATTCCTTTATGTTCTGTTCATAATAACATTAATTTTGTCCTATTTGCTGATGACACTACAGCAGTCACAAAAGCTAATAATTTGATTGATCTTGACCAGCAGACTACAGCGATACAGTCTGATATCAACGATTGGTTTTTGTCTAATGAACTCAGTGTCAATGAGGCAAAAACTCAAATGATCGACTTCTCATTATGACCCATTAACACCAAAACTAGTCCTGTAAAATTCCTTGGCGTTTATCTTGACTCTGGACTAACATGGGAAACACATATCGACCATCTGGAAAATGTTCTCAGTAGAAAAATAATTATTCTGCGCAATCTTATCAAAATTGTATCACAGGGTGTCCTACTTAACGCCTACTATGGCCACTTTCACTCTCATCTTTCATATGCCATACTGTGTTGGGGTCATTCATCATATGCCTCCAGAATCTTTGCGGCTCAAAGGCGCTGTGTGCGGGTCATGGCTGGTCTAAGATACCGAGACTGCTGTAGGGCCTCTTTCATCTCTTTTGGTATCCTTACACTGCCCTCAGTTTATATATTGGGCTGTCTCATGTATGTAAGAGACAATGCCGATAACTACACCTACAATGGGGACTATCATGATTACAATACCAGGGCCAGAGATTGCCTTAGTTTGGCTTATACAAGGACTGCCAGAGCTAGGGATGGCCGAAACCACCACGGTGTAAAATTTTTGAATCTATTACCCGTTACAATAAAAAGTTTAAACCGAAATTCATTTAAATTAAAACTGAAAAAATATTTACAAAGAAAAGCCTTTTATAGCACTGAAGAATTCCTTCAAAATAATTTTGCTGATCTGGTATAATTTTTTGAAGAGTATGTTGCCTAGCTTGGCCTGGGTATTAGGAGATATAGAGTATAATAAATTGGAATTCTTCAATGTTTTTTTTGTCACATGTGTAGTGTTTTGCGATGTATTTGTGTACTGTAATTTGTGTTTTTTTTTTATATGATTTTAACCTGTGACTTATTATATATAATCTGAATGTTGTCTGTATTGACTGTATTATTTGCATTTTTCTAAACTGTAAGTGACTTGTGAAAATGCTTAAGGCATGAACAATCATCAATAAAGATTATTATTATTATTATTATTAAAATTAAATGATGAAAATGTGCTTGCTTTTGATCTCGATTGTTTCTTTATGCCTAGTATTTTTTGAATCTACTATTAGCAGATAAAGATTAAGTATCTCCTGCACAAGGTACAAAGAAAACTCAACCTCCATCTATAAAATTTCAGAAAATACCCTTTATTAATTGCAGAAATTCTAGCCTCAGTGCCTGGACAGAACTCTCTTCACAGTCATTTTTCTGTTTATGATCCGTATATGAGATACTCATAATCTGGCCAAAACAGTCAGAACTACAACTGTCAACCACCTAAATATATTAGGTATAATTAAAATTCTTGGTACAGGTCCTTGGGCATTTTTTAATGATTAAAATCATGGATGCACACTACAATTTTTGGTATATTAAACATTTTGTCTCGTAAACAAACATTATAAAACCAAACCCTTTTAAATATTAGGGAAACTGGCCCCAAACTAGAATGATCAACTAACTCTGTCCCAAATGGCAACTTGGGTTAGCTTGTTTTGTTCAGTTTATATTAACCCAAACTAACTTACTTCACCAAATAATAGTTGTTTTGGAGCTCCCTTCATT
This sequence comes from Pissodes strobi, assembly GCA_016904865.1. NCBI lineage: Eukaryota > Metazoa > Arthropoda > Insecta > Coleoptera > Curculionidae > Pissodes > Pissodes strobi. The sequence continues at coordinate 46,885 of MU186194.1, read as the reverse complement.
TGGTCATTAGATCACAACTAATCTATAACTATCTACTGCGAATCACTGAAACTCAGCTGCTAAAGCTAACTGGAATTTAGTCAAGATGCTCAATTGAAACATTTTAGGATTACACAACAGTCACAACACAAAATAATAATCGACTTTATATTACTATTACGATCATTACCTTTAATTTCTATTAAAGAATGCTTGGAAAAAGGTCTGCTTTACACTTACCAAATCTTGCCCATAGTTTAGGCTCGACTCCTGAGCACTCTCTAATCAAAATTGGAAACTTAGGATTATTGGATTTAAGTTCAACATAGTATTTTTCGATAAATTCTCTAAAAATAAAAACATTAAATTATGTAACCAGTCATTATTATATTTAATTATTTTACCTGACTCCTTTACTAGCAGAGCCGGTTTGGCATAAATGCACCCTAAGTTCTTTTAGAGCTCCAGGTAATTTAATAGCAGCAGACATTTTATATTTCTGTTAAAAACAGTTTTCCAACCAACTGTTTTTTTGTTTCTTTTTTTAATTATAAATTTTAATTAACCTTCAAATCCCAGAATTTTCTCAGTGTCAAAAGTCAAAATACGACCTAATGTCTAGGGAAGGGCGAGAATTATCGATATATCTAAAATATCGATGCTTCGCTACCGATGTTCGATGTTTTTACCGTCGATGTTACAAATGTTATAAATGTCCATAACATCCAATGCTCACCCACTACCGTCTGCGATATTTCAGTTCGTAGAGCACTTGTGAATGCATGCGATTTAAAGACCTGCAATTGGCAAGTATATCGCCCTCCGCTCGCTTCGCTCGTTCCGGGGCTCAAGAAAAGTAAACTAACCAAGTGCTAACCCAAGCCATACCCAACAATAACCTAATATCAAGAAAATAACTGTTAGCACGTGCCACAGTCCTCATTATCCAACTCGGGTGTGCACGTGCGCATGCGTGAAGACTCAAAATTGCGGTAGGTAGACGCTAAGCCGTCTCGTGCTCGAGTGGCTCACACCCGGTACCCGGTCGCATTTCGAATGTTACAGACGCGTCCGTCGCTCGTCAATTTTCGTAAAACACGATTGTAAATAAGCTATGTTACTGACGAGTCGTTCGGATTTGTCTGTAACATTTCACTTGTGCTTTGAATATCGATCCGACACGAATGCACGTCTGTACGTTCTAGCAAAATTTCTACAACGCCTCGGTGGTGTAATAGGCAGAGCGCTTGCCTGTCATTCTTGCGCTGCGGGTTCGATTCAGAAGCGTCTAGGTACAGACCCCGGCTGTAAAGCTTCAAACCCTGTGATATGAAACCGGCATCACCTTTTTGATTACATATTAATTTCACTACGTTCTAGCAAAATTTCTATAGCACCTCGGTGGTGTAGAGGGTAGAGTACTTGCCTGACATTATTGTGCTGCGGGTTTGATTGCCGCCGGTCGCGACAGATGTTTTGTTTATTGTCTTTTATTAATTTACCTCTTTTTTAAATTTTGGGTTAGCCTTGCGTTAGTTTTGGTTAGCACATGGTTAGTTCTTGTTGATTGAGCCCCCGCAGCTAGTGAAGACAGCGGAGGGCCATGCAAAGCCATAATAATATTTTGGGTTAGTTTTGGTTAGCATTTGGTTAGTACTTGTTGATTGAACCTGCAGCGCGCGAAGCGAGCAGAGGACTATGCAAAGCCATAATAATACCCCGGGATAGATTTGATGCTTTACGGCCGGGGTCTGTACCCAGACTCTTGTGTTCGATTCCCGTCGGTCGCGACGGATGTTTTATTAATTTTTTATTAATTTACTTTTTTTCTTAATTTTAGTTTAGTTTGGGTTAGCCTTGAGTTAGTTGTGGTTAGCACTTGGTTAACTCTTGTTGACTGAGCCCTCGTAGCGAGCGAAGCGAGCGGACGGCCATGCAAAGCCATAATAATACCATGGATAGTCAGTTACTGTCAGCGGCTAGACGTTAGTCTGTTAAGGTTAACGCGCTGCTCAGTTTAGTCATGAATGTTACAGACCAGAGACCGGACTGCCTAAATCGTCTGTAACTTTGGAAGCGCTCTTCGGGAAATATGGAATTTGCGGACATGTCTGCAACATTCGAACATGCCCCCCGGTCAGAAAACATTTGTTCACTGCCCCGGTTCATCGAAGATTTTTGTAGGTGCGCCATCGCGTCAAATCCATCTTATAAGAGTATAAAAGATAAAAATTAAATTACCGTGTAATTTAATTAAAAGTATTTGAAACTTGAAATCATTTAAAACGAAAACTAAACAATAATTAGTAAGAATAGAACCCTAGATTTTAGAAGAAAAACCTTTTAGTGTGTAGTGTAGTTTCTAAATCTGTTAATGTCATTTTACTGTTACTGTTTCTGCTTGTTCGGTCCCCCTTTCGGGAAACCAATGGCTCTGCTACTAGGCAATACGCCAGCACCGCCCTTCGTCCGGCGCTTAGGGAGAGGTAGAGCTACCCTTCTACATCCGTTACACGTTATTCCGGTTTGAAGGGCCTTATTCGGTGGGAACCTCCAATAAGACGGGCCTGTGCCCCTGGAAATTCCCGTTCTTTACACAAATAAGCTAATGTCTTATGCAAAGGGGCTTCACACAATGCAGATATAATCAGTTGCTGTCAGAGAGACTTCCCATATCCGCAGGGCCTACGCCCCGATCTCCTTCAGATGACGTAATCACGTGCAGGAATTTGGAAGAATCTTCGTAGGAATCGACCCTACATTAAGCGACCCACCCTAAACACTGTCCTAACCGGCCACGACTGCCCCTTTCGAACCGATGGGGCTTTCTGCCGTGAATCACGTGAACTTCCCATGCGATGTCAGGTTAGAAAACCAGGCTTCCTACCCACGTCTACCCACGTCCGAACACCACCAACTCCAAAACGGAAGTGTAATGTCATTTTATTTCATGTCTTTTTTTGTAATACTTAATCAGCACCCTCTAAACTAGGAAGCCCCGAAACTAAAAAAAAGCAGTAGCCAAGATTGCAAGCAGCTCGTGTGTGGTGGCTTGGCGACACTTCATTTGGTAAATTATTTGTTATATCTAGTGACCAAAAATTGCTTCTAGCCTTCTCCTGCGATGTCGACGTAGGCAACGTATACGAAGATTAATATTATGGATGCATACAGTAACATATGAAAGAGTGTCTTCTGGGCAATATTATACATTAATGACAAAATTAAGAGTAGATTCTACAAAGTTCTTTAATTATTTTTGAATGGCCCACGAAACTTTGATGAGCTTCTTGGTTTATTTGAATCACATATCAAGAAAAAAGATACAAATATGAGAAGAAGTACTCCTGCTGAAGAAAGACGTGCTATCACACTAAGGTAATGACGACTGAGATTGAGAGAAAGAAGCCGAAAGTGGTCCGTCTGAATGGTCCAAGCCACGCTGTCGTCGTCACTAGCCGCGCGCCACTCTCGTTCGTCTGAATGGGTTTTGCTAAAATTCACAACTTTCTATGAAAACTTTGGAAACACACAGAGTTCTTGCTCTAAAAGGTTTATTTCGAGTTTTTAATATAAAATATATCTAAAATTGTGAAATGTGTGCATTTGCAGTGAAAAATTTATACAAAGCAGGTAACTTCTTACATTACATTACAGGACATTGCCCTGTGTTACAGTGTTCGTGAAATAGATTAGCCCTACTACACTACACTATACTTCCTCATGAATTGAAAACATGGCGTTAACCTGTTTTGTGTAGAAAAGTTATTTTTTATTTCCAAAAGAAGGTGAATTGAGACAACAGTGAGTAAATTCAATTAAGAGGGAAGAATTATTTAGTCCAATACTCGGCTAAATTTTGTTTTTCTATTTTTATAGATAGTCACTAGTTATACACACTGTGTGTGTAGAGGCTGTACCTAACATTAGGTGCACAATATATGATAAATATATATTTGTATATATTTACTTTTATTGCCTGCGTTAAGGGGCCCATACATTATCAAATAAATTGCGCAACAAAGCGATGCGCAACATTGCGTTGCACAACTGCATCACCCATACACTTGGTAAAATGTTGATCAAACTTTAGTTAAAAGTTGTGCATTGTTCGAGAAACAATCATGTCCTCAAGTGCCAACTGTCTATACAGCGCAATGATTTCTCTCCAAAACTCTCTATTTTTAACGGTCGTCATGATTACAAGAAGCAACTGGGAGCGACGTCGCGCCAAGAAATCTGGCTGGCAACTAAAATATTGCACAACGAAGCGCAACACACATACACTACGCAACGTGTTGCGCAAACAGTTCTGTTGCACAAAATTTTTCAAACATTCTTGAAACTTATCAAACAATTGCGCAATGCATCAAACAGGGCCATACATTAGCAACTTGTTGCGCAACCGCCTATATTGCGCAATTTGTTTGATAATGTATGGGCCCCTTTAGACCAAGACCCCTGTCAAGACAATCATTGAATACAATACAATCATCCTAGGGGTAAAGCAAGCAAGTATTGCTTAGAAAAGAGAAATAGAAAAATCATACAATTAGGTGTGTGAACTCTACTTTAGGTCCAATGAAATTGAAAGGACTGCAACCCGTATTATGGAATACAAATACAAATTTAATTTTTTTGATAATTATTTTTAATATTTCGGTGCAGTACCAAGTATCTTGCCTAATAGTAATTATACTAGCTACCTATCAAACCCCAGACATCTAAAAGAGAATGACCCGAAGCAAAATTGCAAAAATTAGAGTTCCAGCACATTGAAAAGGTTTTAGCTGAGTGTTGTGGTGGTCAAAGCTTATAAAATTGATAAATCTTTCTCATCGCTCAGTAAAGCATACAGCAAAACAATAAAAACTCAGCTTAAAAAAAATTGAGCGAGTCTGCTAGTACTCGAGACACTGATGATGATGTAAACATAACCTAATCTAATGCCACCTTAGGCCCCGTGACGCCTGAATATAGGCAACCACTTATTTGGAATTGGTTGCCTATATTCTGGCGTTAGACAGAACACGTTTTACACTAACGGTTACAGACAGCCTGCAAAACACATTCTCGTCACAGATACCGCCTGACGTGCGTTGTTTATTGTTTACGTTTGTAACGTTTTCATTAGAATGCCTTATATTACACTTCACGCAAAGCCCTCCGCTCGCTACAGGGGCGCAACGAACAAAAACTAACCAAAACTAACCCAAGGTATGCCCAAAATCAAGATTTTTGGTACAAATACATAACCTGAAGCTGAAGAAAATAAAAATAGGATTAAAACGCGAAGCCGCGGGTAAAAGCTAAAAGTGTCATATGTCCTTTACTATACTCTTGAAAATATCTGTACAAAATTTCATAATAAGTAGTTTACGCGTGGAAATAGGATTAAAACTATCCGTAAAAATGAACGCGAGCGAAACCGCGGGTAAAAGCTAAGTGTCATATGTCCTTTACTATACTAAAAAATAAATGAAAATATCTGTACAAAATTTCATGATGATCGGTTAAATAGTTTATGCGTGAAATCGTAAGAAACAGACAAACAAACACATTCACATTTATAATATCAGTTAGGATTCTTTAATATTACTTACTGGCAGCTTCAATCAGAGTGGATTAATTAACTGCACCAATTTGACACGAAAATCTAATGCCACCAGGAATAACATCAACCTATGGACACAGCTTATTCACTACCAGCTAGTCATCTTGTGGAGGCATCCTTTGATTTGGGAAGGTCAATAACCAAATTTTGCACATTTTAGGAGAGGACCATGACTCAATATGGTTTTAAACGTCTGGACATCTGAATAATACTTTTGACAATTCGCTTAATTTAAAATATGGTTTTTTATCATCTAAAATCAATTTAAAAACGATTTTAAATTGCAAAATTGTATAAAAATACGATATTTTCGGATTTTTTAGGACGATAGCCGTGGCTTCGGACGAATTTGTCGTGGATTTTGAAGCAAAAATTCATTTTAAATTCAACCGTCTATTAAAAATAAGCTGTGCTGTGGATCCACATACACTGCGAATATAAATATAATGAAAATCTAATACCGCCCTAGCGGCTAGCTTTTTAGGAGCGCCATTTGAATCGTTGCAATCGCAGCCGTCAATAGCTTGCTCCTCAATGCGCACAGGTTATAATGGCACATCGGTTTACACATTTCGTCCCCACATTTCCGTTCCATTTGCCGATATTTATCCTTATACCGCCGCGTAAGATGTTTAATCTTTATAATAATCAACTATTCAATATGTATTATGCCGGTTTGTCTACTTATACTCGTTTTTGACAAAAGCGTTCGAATGAGATGGTGGCTCAGAAATAGGGCACTCGCGAGTAACGGATTCAATGTTCGGCACCTTCAAGAAGATTTTTAAAATTTTGTTTTGTCTTTAATATCGCTTTGTTGAAGTTTTTACTTCTGTCGTGCGATCTTAAGCACAAGCCTTTTTTTTAGTAAAGCGCTTCGAGGCTTCTTTAAGCTGCAGATTATGAGCCTCTGACAGATGGCCTGGTTTAAACTTTAGACAGTTCTTAACTTGATATTGTATAATCGGCATATTAATCGTACTTGCAATCATTCGCTAATCTTTAATGAGTGATCAGTTTATTTGGGTCGTAATTATGATTTTAGTTAATCTATATAATGTTAAAAGAAAAATGCCAAAAAAATGCAAATTAATACACACGAAAGTTTTACAATCATATTAAAATAAAAACATGGATATCGTAGTTTTACGCTCGATGATTTAGGAACATTCGATATTTATACCTTCGATGTTAACATCGATATAAATATTGATATTGAACGATCGATGTCGTATCTTTACAAATGTTTATGTCAGATGGTTATATTGGAATAGCTCTCCCCGTGGGAAGAGTTTCTCGTAGGTTTGCATCCCTATTATAACTTTTTTCCCAAGAGATAGCTGTTCCAATGACTTAGATTTACGCTCAGAGCGTGAATTCTCGTGGGAAGAGAAAGGGTACCGTCGTGTGTGATGTACTGTTGTGCGAAGTAAGTGTTATTCGGGAATTATTACCATGGATTTCATTATTCATTGCCATATTGCGACACTTCACGCGTGGGCATGCGTAATGCGTGTAAAGCTTTTGGCATGAAAGGCTTCTAATTTTTAGTCAATCGCTTCCAGAGCCTGGTGGTCTAGTGGTTAGATGGCTGTGGTTGTGAATCTTGTGATATGACGGCGCGAGTTCGATTCCCGTCAGTGCCGACAGATGTTTTTATTTTCTTTTTATGTGTAAACATCTTACGGGGCGGTATGAGGGTAAATCTCGGAAATGTGGGGACGGAAAAGTGGCGACGGAATGTGTAAACCGATTGTGACATTATAAGCCGTGCGCATTGAGAAGCAAGCTAATCCACGACGGCCTTGAAGGATTTTCATACAATTTTGCCATTTAAAATCGTTTTTAAACGGATTTTAGACGATAAAAAACATATTTTAAATTTAACAAACCGTCAAAAGTATTATTCAGATGCTCAGACTTTTAAAACAATATTCAGTCATGGCTCTTTTCAAAAATTTGCAAAGTTTGTTTTTTTTAATGGACGGTTGAATTTAAAATGAATTTTCGCTTCAAAATCAACGACAAATTCGTCCGAAGCCACGGCTATCGTCCTAAAAAGTCAGAATTTTCGGATTTTTATACAATTTTACTATTTAAAATCGTTTTTAAACAATATTGAGTCATGGCCCTCTTCTAAAATTTGCAAAATTTAGTTATTGACTTTCCCAAATCAAAGAATGTCGGCCCAAGACGAGTAGCTGGTAGTGAATAAGCTGTGTAGATTTTTGTGCCGAATTTGTGCAGTGAATTAATCCACTCTGAAGCTGCCAGTAAGTATTATTAAAGAATCCTAACTAATATTATAAACGCGAATGTGTTTGTTTGCTTATTTCTTATGCTTTCATGCATAAACTGTTTCGATCATCATTAAATTTTGTACAGATATTTTCAAGAGTATAGTAAAGAACATAGGACACTTTAATTTTTTATCCGCGGCTTCGCTCGCGTTGATTTTTACGGTTAGTTTTAATCCTATTTTTTTACTTTCTTTTGGTTATATTTGTAAAAAGTTTTTTATTGATTTTGGACATGCCTTGTGTTAGTTTTGGTTAGTTTTTGTTCGCTGCGCCCCTGTAGCGAGCGAAGCGAGCGGAGGGCTATGCGTGAAGTATAATTTTAGACATCTAATGTAAACGTTACAAATGTAACGCACGTCAGGCGGTATCTGTGACAGAAATGTGTTTTGCAGGCTGTCTGTAACCGTTAGTGTAAAACGTGTTCTCTCTAACGCCAGGCAACCAATTCCAAATAAGTGGTTGCCTATATTCAGGCGTCACGCGGCCTAAGGTGGCATTAGATTTTCATGTCGATGATGTCGATATAGGATATGTTTACACATCAGTGTTTCGAGTACTTGCAGACTCGCTCAATTTTTTTTAAGGTTATGTTAATTTCTTTTTTAAATTTGAGTTAATTTGGGTTAGAATTGGGTTAGTTTAGTCTGATTGTAACCCTAAGCAAGCGAAGCGAGCGGAGGGCCATGTGTGAACTGAAATAGTAGTCATTGTTTCATGGGAATCATATGATATAAATGCGTGAAGTGCCGCAATATGTCAATGAATAATGAGATCCATTCTGGTGTATCCAGACTCGTGTGAAGTTATCCCCATCGATCGCTGTTCTTGTGTCAAACGAGGAAGCGAGATTTAACGATCGGTAAAAGAAAATAATTAATTTCAGAGGAACCAGTCACTCCTTGTGTACGGAGCGCATCCCGAAACGAGGATATTAAAAAATTAAAAATAGTGTTTCAAAATTACGCATGTGCTGTCACATCTCTAAAACTACAGAACGCTTTACGTTGATTTCTCTTTAAAATTGCTAGTCGCACGTGCAGACCTTCTTTTTTGAAATATCCGCCCCAGTCCTCCCGCCGACGGTCCTTCAGGTTTATTGAAGCTCAAGCTCCAAGTTATGAGCCACTGATAGATTGCCTGGTTTAAACTTTAGATAATGTTTAACTTTATATTGCATAGTCGGCATATTAGTCGTACTTGCTTATAATTATTCGTTAATCTTTATTGAGTGGTCATTCGAATTCAGGCCAGTATTGTATTTTATCATTCTTGTTTGGAGGAGATGCAACTGAGCTAGTTGCATCGTTTTGAAAAAATACCATTTTAGTTAAAAGGCAAAATTTCGAGAAATACCGAAATGAGTTCTACAGAAAATAAACTAAGTACTACTATTAGTATCCATCAACATTTATTTATCGAATGGTATGAGACTTTGCCTCAATTCCCCATGACTTATGATTTCTATTAAAAATAGCATTAGGCACTGGAGATTCAGAGTATAAAGCGGTTAATGCAGCAGCAAATCCTACAGAAACACATCTGCTTTCGGACAAATTTTGCAAAAGGGCAACTATAAATCCACTAGCAAAACAATCTCCAGCTCCGCTCACATTTACAAAGTCATTCCTTTCTTGGACCGGGTAGTGCCGAACAGACACTTTATCCGAGTAGATATCTTTTAAAAAAGGGTCCGTTGCTTTTCCTTTTCTCGCTATTAGAATTCCTTCTGGTCCTAACGTTACTATCACATTATCGATATTTTCTGCCAAGCTCTGTGCAATTTCAGCAGATTCTTGAAGTTTGTTACTAAATGTTTCGCTCGTTCTAATTTTTAAATATGATGCAATATTTTTCAATTCTCCTAGATTTGGTGTGATAAACTTTATTGATTTCCAACTTTGCGTTGTGAAGGGTCTATTCGAAACAGAGATGTCGGTCGGTTCGTAGAACACTAGAACAAAAATAAATAAAATTAATACTGTAGTCAAAATAGCACCATGCATGCATATTATGGAACGTGGGCATGTAATTGGGCTTACTGAAAATAAAAAGGTAGTTATACCTAAAATTATATACTTTAAAACATCAAGTAAAGAGGGTTATGCAATGGTGGAAAATTGAAAACTGATTGCCAGTTCATTTATGAACAAAGATGATACTAAAATAAAGCTGAATAAAAATACTGAAATCAAGAATAAAAATATTAACAAAACACATACAAATAAAAAATTATTAAAAAACACAATTTAAAAATTTATCAACATTGGATAGTCGTCAGGAAAGTCATTTTTATCTTAGCGCTAAGAATATTGCTTGAGTGACAAACTCTATAACGTCAGTTGGAAGTTTGTTTTAAAAATTTGCTAATCAGCCCGGACTATCACTATACTTTAAAGCCCCTGATAATCTGGCATAATGTCTTTTTATTCTCTAATATTGAGGTTTATTTACCGAGCACCTTGAATGTGTACATGTTAATTTTGACAGAGACGTGTTATTCACATGGTAGAGTCAAGATTAAGATCCTAAATGACTTAACTTTACTATGCAGCGTGAATTTTCTATACCCAATGTAATGAAACGGGTTTACCTTCTGTTACAATTTTCTCTTAATAAAATTTTCATGTAATGAACGAACCCAGGTGCGTTAAATCACGCATTCCATGATGGTCGGAATAAACAATGGATTTTTATAATGGCTTAAAACCATAAAGGAGGGGGTGGTATCTTATTTCTTAATTAACCACTTTTAATGAACTGTATCACCATAGGGTAGTGAGATTATATCTATAGGATGAATTGAAACATGTATTCGTTTAATAATATACAGTATTTTCCATATTAATTTCAAGCATTCATCCTTTCACACATACAACTAAGATTGCAAAAGAGGTTATTTATAAAGTACCTATCTACTGAAAGTTCTTGCGATTTGAACTGAGTTTTCTGTCTTTACTTAATTTAATACTTTTAGTTTTTTCCAATTAGCAACGTTCACACATCGTACCTTTGCACCTTGACTCTGCTTTACCTGTATCTTCAACGGGGAGAGATTTTAATTATTTACTTTCAAACTTAATGTTTGTTTGTTTTACGGAAACCAATAAAATCCAGTTTTCACCTTGATTGCAGGAATTATTCGACCAGCGACGTCAATCCGCCATTTTACGTTCGACTTTCCAAAAGGGACGCTATCTTTTTCTTCAATTAACTACTGCAAAAAAACCCAAAACAGTTCTTTGTCCATGCGTGGACAAAGAGAACAGAGGTGCACCAGATATTATCTAATATCTGTGCAAACAAAACTAGAAAATTGCCAAAATGGGTTTGACCTTTGGCGCGAAAGGCAACAAGCAGCAACGCAGCTGTTATTCGAGTGAGAGTTGGAACTGCACTGTACTAGAGAGCGGTGACTGGACCGATCTAGCACGTTTGAGAGGTTGTAAGATACTTAAAATAACTTACAAAATGAGAGAAACACTAATTAATTGCCTTAAACAGTGCTAGGATAGGTTTAGTTGTTTTTTGGCGCTGAAATCTAGGCGAGCTGTGACGAGACAGATCCTACGCGGGTGAGTGTTTGCAAGGCACTGAAATATAATTTTTCTATCGCTAGGCGGCCTGGCGGCACAGTTTATAGAGATTCGGCTACGGTCATGGGCGTAGACAGGGGGGCCATCGCCATGGCCCCCCTGGGAATTTAACCGACTCATTTTGCAACATACCATTCATGCCATGCCATTCAAGAGGGTACCTAATCCTTGTTTTTTTTAACGACTTTTGGGTAAAAAATGGGCGTGGCACCCTCAAAATTTTCCGGCGGTTTAGCCTCCGCCAGCGGGTACCACTGCGGCCTTGTCTACGGTTCGCCCCCCCCCCTGGGAAAAAATTCTGTCTACGCCCATGCCACGGTATAAACTGTGCTGGCGGCAAGACCAATTAAGGTGGGGATTCGCGGGATAATCCGCGTCGGATTCATTTGAGAGGGCATGTTCTTTCTTCTTTTGACATATTGTTGTTTACACAACACTGACTGAGAACGATTTTCTTGATGGAATGTCATTTTACTTAGCGGGGATGATTGCATATGACGGAATCTATTATACCGACAAACCAGGTTCGGACTAAGGGATCGTAATGAAGAACTGAAATATGCTTCTTGAAATGTACAAATTTCCGTTTACCTGGGGCGAAATAAATCTATTTTGAGTTTAATTACGGTTCATTCATACTACAGACATACAGGGTGTTATCACCAAACTATACGGTGAAAAACGGTAGTTTATACACATGTTGGGGTGTTTCCCCAACATATGAAAAGAATGCTTGAATTTATTAAACCCATGATGCAAGAAAATATTTCGGCACCAAAATAAGGATTCTAGCTTACGATACTACTCCGCTGGTGAATCTCCGGCCACAGACTGAAACCATTTTCAAGCAACCGCACCGAGAAAGGAGGTTCAAGATTACGCAATTTTCTGCCTACTGATGTGGAAAGGAAGCAGATTACACGATATGACTTCTGTGGATACTCTAAGGTAATTAGTAGAATAGCAAGATTGTATCAGGCAATTATGCTCAAAAGCCTTGCAACATTTAATTTGATGTGCCAGGCTAATTAAAATCTGAATTCGCGAATTGTTAATTCTTACATTCAGTGAGTTTTCCCAGCTACCATAGAAAAACAAGGGCGTTCGTGGCGTTTCAGTCATCAAATAATAAAATGATTGTTTTGAATTAATTATTCTGAATAATAGCGGAATATCTCTTGAACACTATTAAATCAGATTTACAAAATAATGCTGTTTTTAAATTTAGCAATGGGGAATGCTTTATTGCTTGTGTCGTGAACATCTTTCATCAACTAATTTACTTTTTATGAAAACAAATGCGTTAGTTGATTTAGTTTTGGGCATGCATAAACTTCTTACAATGTAGTTTGAGTTAGTTTGGATTAAAATCTTTATCAAACTAAGATGTCAATGCCTGAGGGTTCGGCATGCTCATTGCGAGTCACCTCTTATCATCCTGGACGTTCGGGTATGGATTTTTGGTTATATGGAGCAAAGTGAATGAGTTCATTAAACTACCAATACACTCCACCCATTTCAATTAATATGATTCTGGCTAAACCCTGTAATGGGACTCCGGTAGTTGGTCAGTATCCCCGCCTGTCACGCGGAAGATCCGGGTTCGAATCCCGGCCGGAGAGCCAAAAAGTGGTAGTTATTGTAGTACTACAATAACGACCGTGGAAGAACTACTGCGTTGTCTAAAAAGTGTCGTGAAGCGCACCAAGTGTGCATGTTTCGATACTTGGACAACGTTGACGGTTTAAGCCATATAACAAGTCACGGTATCCTCACGGGTATATTATAGGCCTTAGCCTTTCGTGGCCTGTGGCACAAACATAAAAAAATAAATTATGATGCAGTTCCTTAATTACATTAAAATCAAACTGTGATGCTCAACTTATAAATATGCCCTATCCAATATCCTTATTCCTGGATTTGTGTGTCTGACCTGTCTGTTATTTGTTTTTAGTCTGCCTCTGTATGTGGTCTTACTACCATTGGTCCTATTATTATCACGCTAAGAACTGCTCAACTGCTTACATTATTAAGTCACAGCACTTTGTATTAATCCAATCAGTAGTATTATAGATGGTCACGGGATGGTCTAGAGCCAGATACAAATTGCGTAAACAAGCAAGGAGTTTACAACTAAAGTTCCATCTCGAGAAGAATTTATTAACGGTTACAGACAGCCTGCAAAACATATTCCCGTCACAAATACTGCCTGACGAGTCCTGGCGCGCATCACAACCATATGCGTTGTTTAATGTTTACATTTGTAATGTTTGCATTAGACTGTCTAATATTACAATTCACGCATAGCCCTCTGCTCGGGGCGCAACCAACAAAAATTAGCCCAAGGCATGCCCAAAATCAAGAAAAAAACTTTCTACAAACATAGCCTCAAGAAAATAAAAAAAAACACCATTGGTAACGAATCAGAGGCCCAGCATATAACCACTGAACCACCGGATCACTTGCAAGCGATTCATTGCACCGTAAAGACATGGGAACGCAATCTAACGAAAACACCCGATGCCTTTCGAAAAGTCGGGAATGTGTTTTGCAAGCTGTCTTTATCCGCTAGTAATAATTTCAGAGCATGCATGCGCAGAAGAAAAAAAAATATTTTAAAGTAAACTAAAGCAGTCAAAATACTCAAATTATTTACATCTCGCGTCTACCGATTTAATTTAGAGCTTTTATTAATCCGCAGAAATGAAACAGCGCCAAAAAATATTTTCAAAGGAAATGGCTCAAATAAAATTAATCTGTTTAAAATTTGCATTTTGGCTCCGACCGGAGTGATCAATTTTGTGTGGTACGTACGTAAGTATAAATTACTGGAGGTTGCCCGGACCACATCAGAGCGTTCCAGGGTCCGCGCGAATCACATTGTTGTCAAACACCGCATCCTTATTTTCAAGCGATTTGCTTTCAACTGGTCTCATACCATAACTTTTTCTATGGTTTCATAGCTCAGTAATCAGATGTGATGCTTGTGATACGGCGGCCCGGGTTCGATTCCAGTCGATGATTATTATTATTATTTTTTTTAATTGTTTCTTTTTCTAAATGGGTTAGTTTTGTTTGCGGAGCAAGCGGAGGACATTGCATGAAGTAAAAATGTAAAAATGTATTAAAAGTAAACATAAACAACGCATCAGTTTCTCAACAATCTGATGCGCGCGCAACTATGAAGCCCTATGATGTGGTCCGTCTTAATGTCTTGTTAAATTATTCATCTTTTTTTTTAACTTCCTCTTCGTTCTCGCTCAAGTTAACACGTGTGACGTATCGGCCTTTTCGTCACCTGTTTGGGGGGCACGTGGTAAACGTTCGGGGACTGTTTTAGTTCCCCCAGAGCCTATGAGACTTAAAAAGCCGTGCATGTACATGACTTAAATGTGAACGTTCAGCCGATGGTGTTCGAGTTTTAAATAAGTCGTGCATTTATAAGTCGGAGCCTCCATTAATATATATTCGACGTAGTGGAGGGTCTAAAAATAGTATCCTGTCCAACAGGGTGAAACCAATCTGGAAGGGTCGCTCCAGCTCTTGCTAAGCCCGGACAGGGGTCACAGGGGTCTTTTCCGGCTGACTTGCTAACGCAAAGGCCAATAAAGAGCTGTGCTACCTACTACTTATTCACTTTTTTTACTTCAAGGTTACGTGTCAAAAGCTTGCTTAACTCACTCCGTGTGAATAGTCCAAACAATCAATAGTCGAACGCAGTTCTTGTGCAAGTGACAGTGACAGGTGACAGTGACATCCATAATCAGTTGTGTGTATGTGTGTTGTGTTCTATAACCATTCAATAACATTAACAAAAACATAAAAATACTCAAAACTCAAAATGGGCATCAAAACGAAAACGGGAATTGCAGCAATTGCAGTAACAGTGGCCGCTTTTCTGTTCATCCTTTTGGCTTTTGCCACACCTTACTGGCTGGTGAATGATGGGCTAATTGCCAATCCAAACTTTGAAAAAATAGGTGTGTATTTCCTAATTTAGTAATTACAGGTTCAGGTAACAGTTAATTAACTTATGCTAGCAAGGACTGAAAAATATAAGAGACAAATTATGTAACTTATTAAAAATTTGGAAGGCCTGTGTTAATACTCAAATAGTCATTTTGTAATGATAAATATTGCTTAAAGTCATGCGTTTTGTCTTAGTAAATACTTACTTCCACCCTATATAAACAAGAGTTATATACGGTGCTACTTATCTAAATAAACAAACATTTCTGCAAGCTAAATCGAATTTCTAGATTGTTCCAATAATTTCCAAGATGAAATTTCCAAGTTCATTATCTCCAGAGAAGTGCAAAGATTTATTCCATCACTTGTATTTTAAAAAATATTCGAAATTGTCAGTAATTCAAAGCTTATACTGACTAGTTAAGTTGCCCTCTTTGTCAGTAATTAACATTAGGCAAAATATAACACAAGTTGTGAACAGTGACAACATGGGGAAGAACATGAAAAGGTTGTGGTGTCTCTAAATAAATCCTACAATCTTGATTCTATTTTAACACTTTCGCGGACACTCATTTTTATTGGTATATGCTTAATGAGACACAGTCGGCATATGCCGCAACCACTGTTATGTCCAATCGCACACTGACAGCAAATGCCGTCATGTACTTAAGATAGTTTTAGAGATATATCACGTTAATTTTGCATGTATTAGGGTGTAAAGTGTCCCACTAGAATCAGTGTGTAAAAAAATGTAGCTGAAATTTTTAATGGTCCATTGGTGGGGGAAATAGTTTGGTCAGGCAATTGACAGATGGCTGTATTGGAAAACCAGCTCTTTGTGTAGGAACATGTTTCCAAGATTGGCATGTATAGCATTTTTGCATTTTTTTTATCTTTGCCAAAGCAGCACAAAATTTCCTATTCTTAGAAATGCATATAACCTTATATGTGGCATATGACGTCAGTGTCCTATTGAAATAAAATATGTCATATGCTGGACATGACGTCATATGACGCGGTGTTGTTTTTTATATAACTAATTCTTTGAAAAATTGTCATTTAAAAGCTATAAGTTACGTTTTTCTATGTAATCAAATACATATTTTATCACTGTGACAATTTGAGGGCACTTAGCTTTTTCTTAGTGCCCCGGCAGAACAAAGGTCAATGACGTGAAATGACGTCACTGTCCGCGAAAGTGTTAATTTCATAGAATATTTTACAATTCTATTGACAAAGCTTAAATTATAACGTAAATGAACAAATACCTACTTAATTAATTACTACTGTAATTAAGTCATATATAAAAATGTGGTGTTCAATTAAATGTTAAAAAAGTAAAACAAGTATTAAAAGTATTACACAGTTATAGGACATATACCACCGACAAACAGTATATTACTATATCTAGTTTACAACAACTTACATCTATAAGATACAATTTTACAACACATACATACATCTACTTAAAGGGAGACAATCCTTCTCCTTAATGCATCCAGAAGTTATTTCTATCAAGTTTTTTAACAAGTTATCAAAGGAGGTCAGGGATCTGGATTCAAAAAAAATTAATTTAAAGGTACACAGCCTATTAGTTAGTAAGGCTCAATATAGCATTGATGAGTTCTTGGAGGATCACAGCATATTTTAAACTAATTTTAAATAGGTGGTGTTGTAAACTTTATATTTTGTGTATTTTATTGCTGTTCTAATGCACTATATTCTATTGAGCATAGTAGTTACTAAGTTTTTAAGTATTAAGTTTAAGTATTTTCATATGAAATTGTGACTAAATTTTTTGACATATGTAAACATTGTATGTATTAACATGAGACTCATTAACATGAGACTTAAATAAACCATTACTGTGTGCTGAAGTGTGAATTAGAAAAGGGGAGGAAGAAAAGAAAAAAAACACCCGACTGCCGGATCAAAACCTATCCTCCAAAAACTCATTTACAGTATAATATGACTTACTCAAGAGAATATATTTAAGTTTATACTTAAAATCTGTAAAAGAATTAGCTTCCCTTAATGTTCTTGGAATATGATTATACATCTTCCTGGCAATATATAACTCATAATTATTACCTGCTTGGTGGCTCTGTAATCCCAGATTGTACATCTGTCAAGGATCTTGGTGTCATTATTGACAAGAAATTGCCGTTTAATGAACACATAGATTATGTCACAAAATCTGCATTGAAGACTTTGGGGTTTCTAATTAGACAAACTTCATCTTTAAAGATCCTTCCAGTTTACTGATGCTATATAACTCCCTAGTAAAATCTAAACTTCATTACTGCTCATTGGTGTTGTTTCCTATTTATCAAGTCCATAATGATAGATTGATTGGAATATGTGCAGCGTCGCTTTCTAAAATACCTATACTTTAAAGTGGATGGAGTCTACCCGCAAAGGGGTATACCTCAAAATTTATTGCTTGAGAGATTTCACCTTCTCTCTCTACTGGACTGTACTATATGGGCTAGCCAAATATTTCTTCATAAATTAACTGGTAATGATGTTGATTCCTCTGAGCTGCTTGGTCAGGTGAACTTCTGTGTCCCTTCATTTAACACTCGCAGGCCTTGTCAATTTTATCTTGAAACTGCCAACACAAATATTTATTTATTATTATTTACATATGAGATACATATAAGAAAGCGCCTATTTATCGTTCCTGCAATTGGTTTAACAAAATAAATGAAGTCACTAATTTGGATTTATCCATGCCGATCAAGACCTTTAAGTCTAAAATATGTAATGTTATTCCTGCACTGCTTTTAACCCCTGCATGAGTGTTATAAGGTTTGGGGGTGGGTTGGATGTTAAATTTTTGTTCTTATGTATTTGTATAATCACTTTTACTTTTAAATTATTTTTTTTGGGTTATATATGTACCAAACATTACTGTAGTTTTTAATGTATGTTTTTGGTCAGTTGGTGCATTGTCTGTCATGGGTGCTTGGAATCTTTGATTATGTTTGGAAATTGTTGTAATTAAGTATTTGAAATGGGATAGTTTTCCTGTTGGGCAAATAAATAAAAATAAATATATTATTGAGTTTTTTATAAACGTTGTGCGTGGTATAGGTGTTGGTAAACATCCTCTATGCCTTGTGTTACTTGCTGTGAGTACTAGATGTGCAGATATCTTTTATACAACAAACAATATGTCTCAAAGGTGAACAGAGATGGCAAAGTCAACAACTTGTGTTTTTTAAATAGGGGTTTGCAGGATTCCCTTAGATCTGCCCCACACATTCTTCTGACAGCTCTTTTTTGCAATACAAACACTGAATGCAACAGGCCCTTGTAGGCACAACCCCAAAATACTATCCCATACCGCAAATGAGACTCGATTAGAGCGAAGTAAGTCATACGGGCAGCTGCAAAAGTCAGGTTTTTAGAAACTATACTTAGTGCATAGCAGCCTGATGATAATTTACCTAATAGATTTATGATGTGATTTTTAAAATTCAAGTTTCTGCCTATCAGCACCCCAATTATATTATTTTAGATCAAATTATGTCAAATTGCCATGTTTCTGGTATGTCAAATTGCCATATTTCTGGTATTTAGTAAGTTAGGTGCTATTTTACAAAAATTGGACTGTAATCTTGATAGTATATATTTCTTATTTAACTATCCTGTTTTGGATTTTTATTATTTGTGTTAATGACGTGTAAAAGCAAATTACTCGTGTTACTAATAAATATTTCTATTTCTATTTCTAAGAAGCGTTGTTGCCTTGAGTATTGTTGAGAGTAAGTTCTTGGGTACCTATGCTTTTACTCTTTTATTGTTTGACTTCCTACTGTACTGTTGGATTTTAACAAATTTTAGAATATTTTGTTTTTAGTGTTTTTTTTTACTTCTGTATGTTAATTTTAGTAATGAGTGACTTTGTTCTGTCTATTGACTCTATATTTAAAAAAAAATAACTTATTGTGTATTTTTTAGCTCTGTCAATAAGATCTACTTCTTGGACAATAAAGCACAGTTTTGAATTTGAAATTTGAAGAAACTTTGATACATCACTACATGAAACCTCGTTATTATCAGATATTCCTTAGTATAACTATCAAGCTTATAACTTTTTGTGGAAGAAGATCGCAGTTGGTTTCATTGACAACTCCTCTACCCTCTTTTTTAGTGCTTAAAGAGGCTTCTTCAAACGGTTTTTGTGGTCTTCCACGGCTGGAACTAGCTTTTTCAGAAAGAACCGTATTGGGAACTGAAGTCAGATTGCTTAAATCCATGTACGAATTTAGCCAGAGTTTGTGCCGGCTTTGAAACACTTTGCGATTTCTGATAGTGCCTCTCCACGTTCTCGCTAAGCTAATACAAAAAAAAATACTTTTTTCACGCAAAATACAAGTAAACATTTTTCAGTAAATAACAAAAAAGTTTTTAAATAATAGGTACTTTCGCATGCGAGTACTTTCAAAGTCCCTGCAATCGATTTATATTTGCGATGCGTCGCGACGCCCAGCTCTTAGTAGACGCCGAACTTTTAAAACTGAAAAATATCTTTGCGACCCCGTCAATTGATCACTTTTTACAGAAAGTAAATATTTCTGTTCGTTTTCGAGATATTGGCGTGCGGAGTTTTAAGTGAAAAACCCTGTATATGGGATACAGGGAGCGCAAAAAAATACTAACTGCAATATGACAAATTTTTATAATTACCATTTTTAAAACACTAAATACAATTTAAAGAAGATAAAAAAGCTTAATAAATTTTTTCATAGGAGGTATAGATTGTGAATAAGTTAATAACAAACTGGGCAAAAATCGAGAAGAATTTTCGAGTTTTGGGACTGATTTTCTCAGTAATATATACTCATATTATTGTAAAAGGCTTTTTTGATGTGCTCGTTCAAAAATATTAAATTCAAATCTTTTGTATTAAATTTTTTATTTTGTTCATTTATTTACCAAATTTCATCAAGAAGAAACTTTTCTAAAAAGTCAGTAATAAAAAGTTGGTAGTAAAATCACAGAAATACAAGACATTTTTTTCTTAAATTTATTATCAATTCCAGAAACTTTAGGGTGATGTGTCAGTGTTTACCTATTTTCTAGAAAACTGCAATCCATGTGTGACATATGGTACAAATTGATACAAGTTTGTTATTGTCATTAGTTGTGACATTAGAACTCGGCACCCCCTAATTATTTTCTCCCCGATTTTATGGCAGTTCTTGTTTTATATAAAAAAGTTCTATAGTTCCTTGCTATTTTCATCAATAGTTCTGTTGGAAAGGCCGAGAAAACCGACGTTGAAACTTTGGGAGGCCAACTTAATTTTTTTAACTTCTTGAATTTTATCAAACAGTTCTAAAGTTCTTTGAGATTGAAAAAAAGAGTTTGGTTAAAATTAGTTAAAAAAAAAAACGATAATAATTTAGCATTATACTATGTCTATCTCCTAAACCATGGCATGGGATCGGAACTCTCGCTCCACTCGCAATCTCATACTATTTATATCACTGTCAAATTATGACATCTAGAATAGCGCTGTTTTGATTGCACCTTGGAAATATTCAAGCACACCTCAGGATCCTCAAATTTTTGATCAGGACTTTCACGTATGTATCTGGAAGTCTAACACGTAATTTCAAAAATTCAATGAAATTACACTATAGGCTATTTTTAGCTCAGTACCTGTTTTTAAAAATCTACGCTGTGTGAGTACAGGCGACCACACTGCTGATTTGGTTAGGTTAGACACTGCTAAGAGGCAATAGCAATAGTGCTAGTTCGTGTCTGCCCAGCTTCAGATAAAAGAAACGTGTTCCCTAAATCAAATATGCGTCAGGGTTGTTTCAGATTGCTCTATTGGAAATTTTCTGTACAATTTAATTTCAAACAGTCAAGGCAGCTCGATTCTAAATACCATAGTTTGGCAGATATAGTATGAAAGTATAGTGAAAGTTACAGATTCATACGTAGGAGTTCTGATCGAAAATGTAAAAGTTCTGGGGGTGTGCTTAAATAGTTTCAAAGTTCAGCTAAAGCCGTACGAGTCTAGGTGGCATGGTTTTAGTTAGGATGAGGCTAAATTATGTTTTTTGAACTAATTTTAACAGTAATCTTTTTTAAACCTCAAAGCCCGATACCTTCCAGGAACTCTAAAAAATACATATTTAAATCAAGTTGGGGGCGGCTTGAAGTTAGCCCCCCCCCCCCCCCCCCCAAACTGTCGACATCACTTTTCTCGGTCTCTCCAATAGAACTATTGATAAAAAAAATAGCAAGGAACGATAGATCGTTTTTACATAAAAACAGATCTGCCATAAAATCCAAGAAAAACTACTTTCAGAGGCCAAGTTCACAGACATAGTAAGGAACGATAGAACTTTTTTACATAAAAACAGATCTGCCATAAAATCGAAGAAATACTACTTTCA
This sequence comes from Pissodes strobi, assembly GCA_016904865.1. Lineage (NCBI taxonomy): Eukaryota > Metazoa > Arthropoda > Insecta > Coleoptera > Curculionidae > Pissodes > Pissodes strobi. The sequence continues at coordinate 25,011 of MU186194.1, read as the reverse complement.
GAGGCCAAGTTCACAGACATCAGGACTGGGCATTTTAGAAAATATCTAGACCTGAATTTCAGATTTAAATGTGCGATGCAAGGTGCGATGTAAAATTAGTTGTTAAAAAAAGGAAACTTTTTTTTTAATTCCAGTGTTTTACTAATTTACTTATTAACTAGGTATACTCAGCACAACAATATTATGGTAGGTAATCAGATATTTGTAGGGTTTAAAAGGTGTTAGTCTATACTCTATATTATTATGTACTTGCGCTGATCTTAAAAATCTAGTAACTTCATACATCACAAATGCATTTCTGTGGGAGTTTCTGCAATTATAGAACACCAATAATTAAAAATCCAATTGGCAGCCTTGATTTACGATTTAATCTCCGATTTGAGACAGTTCTGCATTTTCCAAATTTTTGAAATTGATTACTAGGCTACAGTGACAAATATTGTCCACACCCCTATAATCGTCCCAGTAATCAGAACCTCAGTAAAATTATTTATTGGTTTTTATTACGGAAAATATTGTATTCTAATTTTTAAATGTAACTTCTAGCATATAGCTATGTTAAAGACCTGCTTGGTGGATAGTTGCATTTTAAATTTTAAATGATTATACCTTATTACCCTTATACTTACATGCTCATGCTATTTATATTATTTAATTGCAGGGCTTTGGGAAGTATGCTTAAACAAGTTCGAGGATTTCCGACACCACTATGACTATAAATTCACAGGATGCTGGTGGGTGTTTGAAGAAGAGTACTACATCATAGATGACTTTTTACTTCCGGGATTCTTCATTGCTACGCAGTTCTTTTTCACGCTCTGCATGACTCTGGTTCTTGTAGCAGCGTTTTTGACGTGGATGTATTGTTTCTGTAGCAGAGACCATGATAAGTATCTTTTACTGTTGTTAAGTAATGGTTCAAATCTTATTTTGGGTGGAATATGTGGTTTGATTGCAGTTCTCATTTTCGGCTTTAATGGCGATAATCGCGACTGGATGCCATACTGGCAGCACAATGACTTAAGCTGGTCCTATGGATTTGCCTGTGTGGGATCCCTACTTCTCTTTCCAGCAGGAACTTTATTCCTTGTGGAAGCGCGTAGAGCTAAGTATAGGAGACTTCGAGGCTCTAGGCCTCAATCTCATTATAGTATTGAGGTGCAGAAGCCTGGACCTCATCATACTGATATATAATTGACTACCTCAAATAACTTATTAGCATAATAAATATTTTTTGTTAGGAAGCACTTTATACCGCTACACTAAGTAGGTATTTAAATTCTGGTTCTGATAATTCGGCAGTTAAAGAGTGACTTCTTCACTTCTTAACATTACTCAGCTCTCAATTATTAATAGTAAGTATACTGAATTAAAACATGCAGTTCTTGTGCTTCCTAATATAGTAATGAGTTATTCAATACACATTTTGTGTAAGATATGTCTTGTCTCGAATCTTATTGAAACTATTAGGTATATTCTAACACTGTCAATATCGTCGGTGACACAATAAATCCTCGTAACTTCATTCCGTTAAAGTTTACAGGATGGCTATTAGCAATTTACAAAAATGAGTTAATTTTTGTCTCAAATCCGAAAAAAAAAACAAATATATATAT